>PIJE02001572.1:22454-67454 GCA_002895965.2 Coryphaenoides rupestris | reverse complement strand
AGGTGGGGGGTGAGAGAGAGAGGGGAGAGAGAGAGAGAGAGAGACAGGAGGGGGGTGAGAGAGAGAGGGGAGAGAGAGAGAGAGAGAGAGACAGGAGGGGGGTGAGAGAGAGAGGGGAGAGAGCAAAGGGGGTACAGATAGAGATAGAGGGATTTAGAGAGATTAGAGAGAAAGAGAGAGATTAAAACTGGTAAAATATACAATATATAATATCGAAAACATACAATGACATGAATACATGTTTGTTTGTTTATTCTTACAGCAACCCTGGATGAATATAAAGTTGGACCCTCTCAATAATTGACTGAATAATTTGCTTCAATAATTCAAGCCTTACTTCGACTAAGTCAGTGCGTGCCACTGAAAAATGAACACATGTAAATATGAACAAGACCGAGCAGATGATGATAATGAGATATGAGAGGCGGGCCGCGGCGCTGGAGGGAATCAGCCTCCACAGCAAACACCTCACAGCAGGCGGTACGCCGCTGACAGCGCCAGTCAAGTGGTCCAACAAGCCACCCTGGAGTCAGGGTGTAAATGAGCTACTAGGATGATAGGATGATAATGACAAGGAGGCTGCGGTTTCTTCAACCCGGTGGGCTGCAAGGAGGTCTTCCAAAGGGTCCTTTTGAAAAGGTCCTGTCGGTGAGATTGAAGATGTGTTCGTCCGAATGTCATTTGTTCGCAATGCAATAGCAGCCATCCCTCAGAGAATCGTGAATTAAATCATCTGGGAGAATATCTATTTTTCTCTGGTTGACTGCACACCTGCCTCTCTCTGAGACCCTTCCGCTCCCGGCTCATCTCTGACCATTCAGAGCCTCTCTTCCCCCTGATTGGTTTGGGCGAATCCATCTTCCCTGCCAATCACGTGTGGGCACACAGCGCCACCATAGCTCCACCACCAGGTGTGTGATTGCAATACTTCATCACTGGTGAAGAAGCGAGAGAAAAAGCGGTTATCGCTCTCTCTTGGCGACTCCACGGTGCCCTGATCTCTACGTTGGGAGCGCTTAAGCTCAGTGAGCAGATGGGAGTCCTGAGACGATGCATTGACAGAACACTGCAGTGGGACCGGCCGTCTGTTTCAGCATCTGCCGGACAACGAACGCCTCGGAGCGTGGCGGAAGTTGGCCAACAAGCGTGATCCTAGAGGCAGAGCCAACGTCTATGAAACCCAGGAGCACCACGGAGTCCTCCTAACGCCCCGGGGTCCCAGGGGTTTTAGGGCAAACACTAAAAACCCTCGCCAGGAGCTTTCTTTCTCCGCTCGGCTGTGCCAACATGCCCCCCATCTCCTTGCTGTTTTCAGAGACATGATATCAAGTCACGTTCGTGCCTTCAGGAAGAGACTAAACAAACACCTGCTGAGCATCGGAGACCGCAATCCTACAGCTCCGACGACTTCATGTGGCCCCCGGTCATGAAAAAGGTTCTGCACGCCTCCCCTGATTCTAGCCCCACATGCAGTCCCTGTAAACCACTGCCGAGGCCCACATGCAGTCCCTGTAACCACTAACATCACCCCTACACACGGCTTCTGTTTCACCACTTTCCTAGTCCCACGCACAGTCCCCTGTAAACCACTATCTGCCCCCAACCAACCACCACACACACACCACACACACACACACACACACACACACCACATAAACCAAAAACCATGACCAGTGATTGGCTCTCTGAATTTAGCTCATGAAGGCTTGCCATCTGCAAAAAGCACAGAAGTAAAACACGAAAAAAATCACAACCTCTGGAGTCCGACCGACGGGAGGTGGGCCAACAACAAGAACAACAACAATACCAAGACGATGTTTGCAGAGGCGTGGCTCAGATCAGGGGATGATTCTGGCTCATTTCCATTCAATTATGACGAATACTGTAGCTGACCCCCCTGGTTTTCGTGTCGAGGCTGCGGCAACAGCAGTGGCGGCTACGTCCGCTCCAACAACACCTGGCATTTAGCAGGAGGTTTAGCCGACACGGTGCGCACACACACACACACACACACACACACACACCACACACACGCCGCGCTGGACAAAACGTCTGACCTTTCCCGCAGAGCCGCAGAGCAGAAGGATTTTATTGCTTCCTTTAAAATTCGGATTCTGTTTGCCTGACCTTTTACGATGATACAAGGTTTAAGGTAAATTGGTTAGTTCAAAAAATCCATACATGTGAAAGAATCTTGGAAACCCCTTTCTACGATTCTATATTTTTTTTCCGATCCGGGTAATCTTTTGATGTGATTAGGATGAGATGCTCTGGGCCTTAATTAACTTAGATGAGGTCTTCTGGAACATGAACAACAACAGCAATAGCTCGATCTCAAGGCGAACAAAAACCAACAGATATACAGTATGGGAGGCAAGGAAAGTAAATCTCGTTGATTGACAGGATGGAACGCGGAGGACTCCAGGAGGCCTCCCGGAGGACTGAACTCCTCCGGGAGGCCGACTCTCTTGAATGGTTTTTGAAAGGGGTCAGGCAAGCAGGCCCGCGAACCCGTGGCCTGGTTTAGAGCGCCGGACCAGACGTGCTTTAACTCGGCGATTAAACTTGACATTTTGGGAAATTAATGGGCTTTTTTGGTCCATTTTCTCCCAGGGGCTGTGCTGTGCGAACGCCTCGGGGAAAAAATAAAAGACGAGTTTAAAAAATGTGTATTCGATGATGCGCAAGATGACGAGCTCACAAAGACCGGTGGTAAATAGACACGACAATGTCCAGCAGGCGGTGCCAAGAACGCGAATCATAATTTGCTTGAGGGGGGGGGACAGAGACGGTCTGGGACAGAGAGCGTTTTTCGCTGGTATATGAATAATTACGCCATCATCATCATCATCATCCATCATCGTTCGGTCGGTTTTGAACATAAAACAATCCGGCGGCAGCAGCAGCACTTTGCCCTCTGCAGACCTTCCATGCGTCAAACCGCACTCACAAACAAACCTCTCTAATCCATTGACACGGGTCACGGGACAGCCAAGTGTTTAGCGAGCCAAAGCCCTTTCTAACGCGACCCGGACCGGATCCATCGTCCGACCGTCGCCTGGACGACGATTGATTAGCGGTCGTGCCCCGCAGTGCATTAGAGTCGTGTTGGCAGACGATCTATTGAGTAAGCCTCACTTTCTCTGACTCACAGACAGCCAGGAAGCAGGGGGAGGGAGTACAGACACTTTCCCCGAGTCACGACAGCCGATCAAAGACAGCGCTGGAACACCGGCCTCTGTTTCCGTCATGGTCGAGATGTTTTTATTTATTTGTTGGGTTTTTTATTTCCGGATGAGAGAAAGAACATAGGAGCGCACGGACGTAGCGAGACAGTTCACAGTCAAGCTACGATATGAGGAAAGAAGGCAGAGAATAAGTCAATAAATACAAGAAAGAAAGTATGAATAAAAGAAACGAAATGAGGCACTGAGGGTGAGCTGAAGAACGAAAGAACAAACAAGTGAACCAGAGGAATAGTGCGGAGAGGGCTGGCCCCCCCGAGGCCCGGGCTACCTGGAGCACGGTCTCCCCGGGCTGCATGTTGGTGAAGACCTCCACGTTGTAGGACACGTCTCCGAAGACGGGCGTGTTGTCGTTGGCGTCGATCACCTGGATGTTGACGGTCACCGGCGGGCTCCGCTGGACGCCGTCCGACGCCACCATCTTTCAAACGGCAACCCCAACCCCCCCCCAAGAAGAACGAAGAATTAGCACCTTCGCTCGAGCAACCGCGCTTCGTCGTTCAGAATCGATAAACTCACAAGTCGCTTGTCCGATAAACGTTTGGCATAAGAAGTAGCAGCATTACAGTTTATGCAGTATTAAGTATGTTAAGACAACATTAGCAGCAGACTGCTAGTCTTACAAAGACGTTCAATAACCTTACTGAGATACGGTCCAAATTATGGACACCTTAAATAACCTTAAATTAATAGCGTAGCTTCATAGCAATAAAGGTCCTTTCTCTTGGTACAGCAATTGTCATTAAAATGAAATGTTGATGAACCATTCAGTTTAATAGACAGGAAACTACACCTAAATTACGACACACTGTGCTGCCCTCAATACATTTGGTATAATATATCCCGCTAAAAATCTGTGTATTACCATTTTATTGAACATACTGGTGTACATTTTGTATAAATAGAGACTAAATAATAGCATAAATGTTAACTCTGTAAAGCTCTATGAAATTGAGTTCATTTTTGTACCCTGTGGGAGGAATGAATTTGCATAAATGATACATTAATGCAACTAATGTAGAAGTCTGGCACAGGAATAAATCACGGCTGGAGCCAGCGGTTATGGAAGACGTGAAAAAGGGAATGTATGTAAATAAAAGCATCCCCGGCAAAATACAAACAAGACACTTCCCTCGAAAAGAATCTCGAAAAATACCAGTTGGCCAGTACTTCTTTGAATTCTTTTTCAATAACTTCATGTTTATTTGAACACACCTCTACAGGTCTCTACGGTTGCAGATAAGAACGACGTGTCAAAGTTTCAATGCAGATTTTGTCAACCAGCAAATAGCTGCAGGTTCCGGGTCAAAACATGAATACACAAACAAACTAAAGTAAATGTCCAAAAAAACACATGCATGCAGTTCACTTCCACCGTGTTACATTAGATTAGCTTTCAAAACTTAGATATTAGATATTATTTAACTTCGTCTCGTCGGTCAAGGGTTTTTCCACTTGAAGCTGAAAGCTGAAATCATTGGATCATTGCTGTCATAACCATTTTATTGAACCCAATATGAATAAATTTAAATATTATTTATTTGCGGTTTAATACATTTCACACCGGTGGTTTGGGTTAACATAAAAAAGCAGGAATGCTTCTGAAACGGGTATGTTGTTGAAAAGGTGGAAGAAAAGGCTAAATATCGTAAACTGAAGAGTTTGAAGAGTTCACGATGAGCTCAAATTGGACAGTGAACATTAATTTGTCTAAACGTGGTCGGTTGAATACACTTTTAATCTGATATTTTATTGTTGTACCTTTGATAAAACGAAATACTTTGTACTATATTGTACACAAACCACGAGCTCTGGCAAGAGGATGAATGTATAATACGCGGTAGAATAAGTCTAGTCACCGAGCGGTTAAGCCAAGCTAAACTTTCCGTTGTTAATGGAGTGCAACGCGCCACTCAACCCATCTCCATCGCAGAGAGTCTTCCCCAGAGCGCGGTACCGTCTGTGGGTACGTTTGAAGCTATTGTTTATCCATATCCGCCTCGCTTTCTTCTCAAAATAAATACATGGATCTGACTTCCAAAGCCCGCTGCCATTTTGAATGTGAAGGATTTGAGATATGTGCCAGTCAATTATTAAATGCGCTCCTCTGAAGACTAAGCCGAGTATCTGCCACACGTGAGGCTTTTAAAAAAATGACGCCGAGATCGAGGAGGAGGAGGAGGAGGAAGAACATTGCAACAGGGTCACGTTTTACTGGCAAACTTTATCGTGGGCTTTTTGTGTAGTCAAGTAAAAGCAAAAAGTGAGATGAATAAATAAAGGAGAGGATGTTGTGTAGAAAGAGGGAGACCAAATATCAACAGTGACAGCAACACAATACTGTATAGCTGCACTTCCAGCTCAGTAAATTGAAGTGTCTTCTAAATGTGCACTTACTGCTGCTAATACCTCAGTAACGGCGACGTTGGCAGAAGAAGAACGAGCAGAATTGTGAAACCGTGTCAGCCATTTACACTTTGCACTCATTATTCAGTCAAAACAATAACCCACGATGTTCCTATTCTATATATATACTGTATATTCTATATATATATAACAAAACGGATCATTCCAACTTTCTTCAAGCATAATATTATGTTATAAACTTGCACTATATGTCCAAACAGGCATCAGAAGTATATTATTATTTATTATTTATTACGCAACGGGGGCAGAGATGATTCATATCAATAAAATCCTCGGCTCATTTTAAAAAGTGCCAATAAAAATGAAAGGGAAAGGAAACGTTCTGAATCATATTCAAGAAATATGCAATGTTTCCTCCATCATTGTGTATATATATATATATATATATACATACATTGTATATATTTTATTTCTAGGGAAGTCAATCTCAGCGTTAGATGACTCATAATTGTCTTAATACGCCCCCCACTAAACAAACACTAGAAATGGCTCCGTTTTCAAGATGTGTTTGGTGTGTACAGACCCTCGAGCTCAGACTCTGAGCTGAGCATCACATTCTGCGCTGAATAAATCAATGTTGTTTTCCCCTCAGTGTTTAAGCGTAACTTCCCGAGTCGTAACCGAGTCAATCGCACAAACACGTGCGCTGTGAACAATATGTCACTCGTCACTCATACGTCAATCGCCGCTAACGAGCGCCCGTCGAAATATACCTGGTAACGCCTGTGATGGCCCACCGTGAATAGTAACAAGTCGATGAGAACCACGTTGCAGGTGGAGCGATACACACTTCACACACACACACACACACACACACACACACACACACACACACACACACAGATTGCAAAACACTGCAAAATCACCACGACAAAGCTTGTGTTCAAAGAAAAGAACGGGTTCTGCTTCTTACGGGAGTGAACACAAAACACGACACGCCAGCGAGGAAGGAAGGGAGGAAGGGAGGAAGGAAGGTTTAATCAGCATAAGAAACCAAACACTCCAAAGCCCCCCGGAGGCTCTCCAAGTCACTGCAGACCGCCCCCCCCCACCCCATGCATCCAGCAGTCACTCTGTTTCCGGGGTCATTCTTATCGTACAAGAGAAGAGAAGGGACACACACACACACACACACACACACACACGCGACGAGGCTCCGCCGTTGGAACCACACTGGAGTTCACCGGTGTGGGTTTTGCGGCGTCTCCAGTGTGGCTCCAATGCAGGGAGCGATGCATGCATTGCTCAAGAGTTATCTCTCTCACACAGCAGCCGCCTGTTACCTACAGGTGTCTGACCGGGGGTGAGCTACAGTCGGGAGACAAAACATCAGGGTTTTCGTTGTCAAAAAAATGGTTCTTTTCTTTTTTAAAGCATGTTGACTTTTCTCATCCTGTTGAGTTATGGGAAGTTAAATCGTAACGCGAGGACACTGACGACCGGAACAAAGGGATAGACCGTCGTGCATCGTGCGCTCACTGTGGAACAGAGCGCTCTACGTGCCTCGCATTTTAACATTATCTCAACATGGAATATCACAAATATTGTGTGTATGTCTTTGGCTTCGTGTACATCTATGTGTGTGTATGTGTGTGTGTGCGTGTCCAAATGACACACCAGGACACACGCAAGTGAATAAGCCCAGCCCCTCCTCCTTCCATCTACCCCCTCCTCCTCCTCCTCTCTAGCCCCTCCCCCCCTCCTCCTCCTCCTCTCTAGCACCTCCCCCCTCCTCCTCTCTAGCCCTCCTCCTCCTCTCTAGCCCCTCCCCCCCTCCTCCTCTCTAGCCCCCCCCTCTTCCTCCTCCTCTCTAGCCCTCCCCCCCTCCTCCTCCTCTATCCCCTCCCCCCCTCCTCTTCCTCTCTAGCCCCCCCCTCCTCTTCCTCCTCCTCCTCTCTAGCCCCTCCCCCCTCCTCCTCCTCTCTAGCCCCCCTCCTCTTCCTTCCTCTCCTCTCTAGCCCTCCCCCCCTCCTCCTCCTCCTCCCCTCTTCCTCTCTATCCCCTCTCCTCCTCTCTAGCCCCTCCCCCCATCCTCCTCCTCTCTAGCCCCGCCTCCCCCGCGGCCCGCCCCCTACCTCCTCGATGTCGTTGTCCAGGGCAACGATGCCCAGCGGCGTGGTGAGGTTGGCGCTGGCCGAGATGGTGGTGCCCACGGGGGACGACTCGCTCACGTAGCCCTGGTAGGTCTCCCGGTGGAAGTACGGCGACTGGTTGTTCTCGTCCAGGATCTCGATGATGAGGTCGGCGTAGACGGGGAGCGGGTGGCCGTTGTCCTGCTCCGCCTGGGGACGGGGGGGGGGGGGAGAGAGGGGGAGAGAGGGGGGAGAGGGGGTGTGGTTTGTGGAGGACCGCTTTTGAAGCCGGGCAGAGTTTGGCATTTGGCCGTCGGCATCTCGGTTTTTGGCAACCAGCAGACGGAGGTGATGAGAGGGGACGTTTCTTTTCATGCAACCTCATGCACATTTTTTCCGAGGCCAAAATGTCAGAATTAGATTTCATGAACTGAAGACCCGCTGTGAAGGGTTCAAAGTTCTGAGGCAAAAAACACAGACAAGTTCACGGGTAAGTTCACAGTGCCATTGATACACATTCTATCTTGATTGACAGGTCGCTAGCAACGCTCCACAGCATCCCCTGCTTTATTATCTATTTCACTTGAAAAACGGTCCATACTTTACGAACCGAACATCTTGCTTTGTTGCGGAAGAAATTAAATTAGCTGATCCGGGCCCTGGTCCCTAATGTGAATGTGCCGTCGGTGTGTGTGTGGCGGCGGCTGGTGTAACCTGTATGCCTCGATCGCCCAACGCATCACAGGTGTGCAGCCTCCAGAGCCTAATCAGTCTCAGGCCGAGGCAGAACGTGGCGCACGGCAATCAAGGAAGCAGGTCATCCCGTGTCTCAAAATGGTCTCTAATTCCACAAATGAAAATGGCCAGCTGGCTCGCGTTGGTGACGCCGGTCGTCGCATCTGTGGCCAGTGAGTGAAACTCGAAATTGGCGCAGACTTTTTCAGGGATCGCTCCACATCTCGTGCCATGTCACTGATTCACTTGACACAGTCCGGCGAGACGAGCCAACATCCCGGGAATAAGGAATGCGTTGTGCGAGATGTGTTTTGTTTTATGTTGACCCTCGAGCTCAGACTTTGCGCCGAGCATCACATTGTGCGATGAATAAATCAATGCCGTTTTCCTTTCAGCATTTATAACCAAGTCCGTCACAAAAAAAAAGTACGCGTGTAAGTGTGAGACCTTTACACGCGCATGTAACGCCGCTTTCTTCCCGATTCCTTTAAAGTCTCAGAGCCGCGGGGTTTCACTGGAGAGGAGCCGCTCTCCAGAAACAGTCTGATCGTGGACTACGGGAAGCGGAGAGGAGAGCGGAGCACGCCCCCATCTCCATCGACGGGGTTGCAGTAGAGAGGGTCAGCAGCTTCAAGTTCCTCGGAGATGTGCACATCTCCGAGGAACTTGAAGCTGCTGACCCTCACATGGTCCACGCACACCACAAAAAAAGGCGTGAAAAAGGCCCAACAACGCCTGCATTTCCTCAGGCGACTGAGGAAATTCAACACGTGCCCCCGCATCCTCATCAGAACATTCTACTCCTGTACCATCGAGAGTGTTCTCACCGGACGCATCACCGTCTGGTACGGGAGCGTACAACACTACAGAGGGTGGTGCGGACGGCCCAGCTTCCACAGTCAGGCCATCAGTCTGCTGATCCCTGACCCCTATGCTGACATTCTGTGCATGTCAGCATATAACAATGTATATTTTATTACATTTTATTTATTGATTTATATGTGTATTACTCCCCTTGATATTTTTTGGATACTGTATATTTATTTTAATTTTATACAGTTTTTGTAACTTTTTTAATATATTTTTTGCTTGAATTTCTATTCTATTTCTATTTTGTATTCTTTATAACTGCTGTCGGCTCTCGGGCGTTTTGCACATAAGATTTTCACTCACTGCCTATACTCACGTGTAAACTGTGAAGTGACAATAAAACACTTGAAACTTGAAACTTGAAAACGACGAAGCCGGCCCTCCCCTTCATCACTCCGCTATCCAGAGTGAGTACGGTTTGCAGCAAACGTTCTTCCGTGGGTTCCCGACAGCGACGCACAGACCTCTTGCGGCAATCCTGGCCAGAAAGTCTCGAGGCTGTGATGCTGGGCAGTTGTACCGCGTCGGTCCACTGATGATGATTCATGTGTCATTTCGAGGGGGGAAAGGTGACGTAGCTTCACGCATCCCAGCTTCCCGCAGAGACGATTTTGCAGGCTGGCCGAGGACGCCCTGCGATTAAAAACTTTCTCTGTTCTCTCACTTCCAAGATTTGGGGCATCGACACCGAAAAAACAAAATGCCAAAGCCCTCACTGAAAGCACCGTGCCCTCACTAAAAGCACCCTTTCTTTTACAAGATAGCATCTGGATGTTTAGACCAGCAGAACAACACTGCTGCCTCCATTAATGTTTTACGAGTCAAATGTTATTTTTGGAAAAACAATAAGTGGAAAAATAGGAACCCATGAAACATTATCATATTACTTGTTTAATTAAGCTCTATTTTTTCTTGGTTTTGCTCACTTCCTCCAGTTCTACTTGTCGCAGCAATGCATTTTTTTTTAAGGCAAATACATTTTTTTTGTATCTAATAGGCCGACTCCAACAAGCAGTATCATCAAAAATCACTGTGTATAAAAATCACTGTTTCGACCAGAAGGATCAGACAAACTTTCAGCTTCTGAATCACACTCCACGTCTTCGACTTCACTAGTCTGAGTTGCCGTGACCCCTGTCACCTGCTGCCCCGCCATCTCCTCGCTATTCCGGCGAACTTTCCAAACCCCCGGCAGCTCTTGCTCAAACGCCACACTTGGAATAAACGGCGCTACGCCCGATTCCGTCACCCAGGCGGGCGGGTGCTGCCAAAGGTGGAACACACACAAGCGTGCAGTGAGTAACACCGCCCGCCTTCGATGACCTGACGAACCGAAGACGTTTCTTTTAAGAAAAACAAGGGCAGCTGCATTCATGCGGGAGGCGTAGGCGACTTTCCCCCCCCGACAGCCAGCAACACCCGATCTGCGACCAACATCGTGGATCGGACGCAACCCAACGTCTCGCGATGGATCGATATCGGTGGCGACTCGTAGTAGAACGCGGGCCATGTCCTCCTAGTCCCGCTTACTTTTCCCAACAAACCGATCACCAAGCAAGTACAGTAGTGTGGCAATAGTTTCATACGCTCGGTCACGCAGGGAAACGGAAGAAATCACTGAAATCTCAAGGAGGATGAAAAGTCAGAAACGGCAAATCCAATTTTCCACCAGACACTCACGATACTCCCCAAACACTCGCTCAGACCCCCTTACTCCCAGCATGCACCACAGAGAGAGAGAGAGAGAGAGAGAGAGAGAGAGAGAGAGAGAGAGAGAGAGAGAGAGAGAGAGAGAGAGAGAGAGGGAGCGCGAGGTCCCATGTCAGTCCAAGGAAGACTGCAGGTGGGAGTAACCTGCTGACATAAAACTGATGACTAACAAACTTTGAGTTGGACACACCGGCGCCATCGGAGCACGGAGTCTCACAGTAATGACGACAGCGGCAGGGTTACGGATGTCATATTAAGAGTCGTCCCAAAAACTCCTCAGTCGAGTCCTCGACGGGTGGGGGAAGCGGTGGCACTGTAGTGACAGGCGACAGTGACAGCGTGATGTCATTCCCCCGTGATTGTCATTCCGATTCCCCCTCGCAAAATAAATAAGATCTGACTCTCTGTGGGTTCCGCGAGCGATCGGTTAGCGGCCGGGCATCTGATTGCTACTGCATCTTGACGGACACAATGTTTAGGAGTCACGGTCGCGAGTGAAGGCGACGCGACGGCTCGCAAATGCGCTCTTCATCTCCGGTCGAGTGGCTCACTGATTAACTCCCGAGTCAAAATGGCTTCGAGGTTCGATCCCCGCTGTACGCATTCTACCTACAGCGGTAAAGTATGGTATGAATTATGCTATTCTGCTCGTGGTACTCGACATTATTATGTATTTTTGTGCTCTTCTTGTTATTTTTGCCGACTTTTGACGATCCCTGATGTCGTGATGCACACGTATACGTTGAATGCTATGTCTGTCCATACATAAACACAATGCATACAATGGATGCACACGAGACACACACCATCTCCACCGGTGCCAGGCAGTAGGGACGACGCGTTGACTGACTTTAGCGTCACGTTAAACGAGCGCCGCCGCCGCCGTGATATACTGTATACTGTATCTCCCACACACACACACAACACACACGCTAGCAGATTATTAGACGCGCTCGCCTCCTACGCTGGAGAGCAGCCTAAACGCCCGGCCCTTTGAAACGCAGCGGCGAGAGCGCGGCGAGCTGAGGGGGAGCAGATGCACGAAAACGCATCGTGGCTTCCTCCCATCCTGACCTGGAACTAACGGCAAGCATTTGTACTGTAATTTGACGGTGTGCTGCGGATCGTAACGGCGGGGACGTAACATCGGGGGGGCGGCGGGGTTAGTGGCGACAGGTCGTTGAGGTAGTTTCATCGATTATTGTTGTAGTTTTGTTTGTATGAATGTGGGGGGCGGCAGTGGCTCAGGAGGTATTATAAGAGCGGTTGTCTGGCAACAAGAAGGTTGCCGGTTCGATCACCGGGCTCCTCCCCCTCCTCCTAGCTAAGTGTGGAGGTGTCCCCTGAGCAAGACACCACCTAACCCTACCTGCTCCTGACGTGTTGGTTGTTACCTTGCATGGTTGGCACCGCCGTCGGTGTATGAATGGGTGAATGTGAGGCAATACTGTAAAGCGCTTTGGATAAAAGCGATGATATAAATGCAATCCATTCACCATTTGTTTCAGTTTGTTTCATTTGTGTTGTACTGTACTTATATTGTCTTCTTCTAACGTCTTCATGTACTTTTGCATCTTGCTTTTACAGTGTTTTTAATTGTACGTGGCCATTGGGCGTGTCCCTCAGTGCGTTGGTCTCGGTTTACTATTCATCGCGGTCACGTAGCGTTGCACAAACTCTCTTCCAGTCATCTCTTCAGGGAGCAGTTCCACAGCGACACGGTCCTGATGAGAGAGGAGAGAGAGAGTTCCCACAGCTGTCTCCATCAGCCCCACAACCACATCACCTGGGGGGGCCGTGATGAAGGACATTCACACCACAACGACACCCACCCCGCACACACACACACACACACGCACACTGCACGGCGCACACACACACCACACGCACCACGTAAAACGCACCACACACACACACACACACACACACACACACACACACACAGCAGTTTCAAGTTCCTCGGCGTGCACATCTCCGAGGACCTCACATGGACCACGCACACCACACACGTGGTGAAAAAGGCCCAACAACGCCTGTATTTCCTCAGGCGATAGACCACATGGCTGCCCAGAGAGGAGAGAGAGAGAGGAAGAGCGAGAGAGAGATGGAGGAGAAAGAGAGATGGAGAGAGAGATGGAGGAGGGATAGAGAGACAGAGACAGGATAGGAGAAGGGAGCGAGAGAGGACGGAGGAGGGAGAGAGAGATGGATGGCAGGAGAGAGATGGATTGGTTGGGAGGGGAAAAAAGAGAGAGAGAGAGAGAGAGAGAGAGAGAGAGAGAGAGAGAGAGAAGAGAGAGAGAGAGAGAGAGAGAGAGAGAGAGGGAGAGGGAGAGAGGAAGGAAGAGAGGAGGGGGGAGAGGAGATACAGATAGGAAGAGGGAGGGGGGAGAGAGCGAGAGGGGAGTACAAGATAAACAGAGGAAAAGACTAATGGAGAGAAAGAGAAACTGAATGGGGGGAGAGAAAGCGGGGGTGAGGGAGTGAGACAGAAGAAGAGGCACAGAGAGAAAGAGAGAGAGAGAGAGAGAGAGAGAGAGAGAGAGAGAGAGAGAGAGAGAGAGAGAGAGAGAAGATGCAGAGGATGGAGAGAGAGGAGAAACAGGAGAGTGAGAGGAAGAGAGAGGAGAGAAGAGGAGAGAGGAGTGGAGAGAGGAGAGAGAGGGAGGAGAGAGGGGAGAGGGAGAGGGGAGAAGAGAGAGGAGAGAAGAGGAGGAGAGAGAGGAGGGAGAGGGAGGGAGAAGAGAGGAGAGAGAAAGAGACAGACAGAGAGGGGGAGAGAAAGAGGAGGAGGAGAGAAGAGAGAGAGAGAGAAGAGAGAGAAGAGAGAGAGAGAGAGAGAGAGAAAGAGAGAAGGAGAGAGCAGAGAAAGACAGAGAGAGAGAGAGATCCAGAGAGAGAGAGAGAGAGAGAGAGGGAGAGCCAGAGAGAGAGCAGAGGAGAGAGAGGAGAGAGAAGAGAGAGAGACCAGAGAGAGAGCGAGAGCGAGAGCGAGAGAGAGAGAGAGAGAGGAGGGGGGAGAGAGAGAGGAGCAGGACTGTGAGAGAGTGAAGGACTCTCTCCCTGGAGCTTTGGCCCCGAGTGTGTGTGGCACCCTGGATTCCGGGGGGGCCGCCAGGTTAAGCGGCCCGGTGCTGTGCTGTGCTGTGCTGTGAGAAACCACCCCCCCCCCCCCCCCCCTGTGTAGCATCACTCACTGCTCAGGCTTCCTCCCACCATTGTCATGACGCCATCTTCCCATTCCTGATATAATTCCTGTTTCATTCTCTCTCTCTCTCTCTCTCTCCCGTCGTCTTCCATTACATCACGTTTACATTTAGCTCTTCGCTCCAAAGTGATGTACTATCAGCAGCCCCTTCATGAAACAACAATTTAGCGAATAAAAATATTAGCCTAAGCTTTTTAAACGCTGTTCATCGAGCACTTTCAAGCACTTTGTAATTGCGAGGTTAACCCTCTTTGCGGGCAAACAGCCAGACAGCGAGGGGGGACAAGATGCTACACGATGCTAAGTACTGTATTTAAGTGCCGGGGGGAACGGACGTACGGACACGCATGTGAGCTCTGCTTCCTTCTCTCGCTGTCCGACCGCCTTTCTTTTACTTTGCGTCTTCATTTCTTCTTATTTCTTACACTCGAACGACCCTTTGACCCCTTCTGTCCATTTGTATTTCCATATTGCCTTCATTAGCGTCTTGATTTCCTCGTTATGTGTTCTCACCGTGTTCTGCCTCGCGGGTTCCTCCTCAACGGTCCATCCAGACTTTGGCTTCCTCGTCTCCCTCACCACCTCCCGCCCTCCCTCCTCACTCTCCCATCTTCTCCTCCCCCATCTTCTCCTCCTCCTCCTCCTACCTCCGCGGCGGTAGATGATTGTCTACCATCAGCAGCAATCATAACATCGCAGCGCGAGATGTGTTGGCTACGCTATTACCGCGACCGCGGCACTTTATAGTACACCTCGGCCCATCATTCTCTCGCTGTATCGACCGTTATTTTCGTATTTTCCTTTCTGCTCTCCGGCATCGGGGCTGCGGGGCGGAATCGCACGGAGCAATGTATCACGCCGCTCACCAGATACCGACGTCTAATTCTCTCATTACCACGGCTGGCCGTCCGAAGGCAACATCTCTCCTTTCTCTCTCTCTCTCTCTCTCTCTCTCTCTCTCTCTCTCTCTCTCTCTCTCTCTCTCTCTCTCTCTCTCTCCTTCACTCTACACACCGGTGACGGCTCTTAGCCCCGCTATCGCTCTCTGCCCATATGGTTTTAAACTGTCTCTCGTCTACTATCTCTCGCTCTCTTCTCTTTTCTCTCTACCTCTCTCTCTCCTCTACATCTCTCTCTCTCTTCCTCTCTCTCTCTCTCTCTCTCTCTCTCTCCCTCTCTCCCTCCTCCTCTCTCCTCTCTCTACCCCTTGTTCCCTCTGTCTCCCATTCTTCCCCCCCCCATGTCTCTCCCCCCCATGTCTCCCCCCATGTCTCCCCCCCATGTCTCCCCTCCATGTCTCCCCCCCATGTCTCCCTCCCATGTCTCTCCCCCATGTCTCTCCCCCATGTCTCTCCTCCAGAAGGGGAGGTGCTTCTGGGACGTGGGACCGGGTAAACATCTTCATTGGGATGTGGAAAAAAAAAAATGTCTAACACAGTTCACCATCGCGGAGTGTTTCTTGTCGTCGGTGTTTCTTCACAAACTATTTCAGAGAAAGACGTTTGAGAAATGTGTTTGAACAAGAGATGTTTTATATTTCAGGTCTTCGTCTCGGAGTTGCACGCGTGTCTGTTGGAGCCGACGTGAAATAATTGATGCTGTTTATTAGAGTTTTTGGCTAAATGAGGTGACACAGTTAATACAATATTTAGGAGCTGCATACTTTATGATATTCCCCTCGGTGTGGTTCGCGTTGTGGCGTATGAGTGATAATTGTGTGTTGAGGGGTTAGGATGTCGTGTCACCATGGTGTATGTTAAATTAGATCGAATGATTTCTTTTATTATATTTAGGAGCTGCATATTTCGTCTTCTTTATGAATATTTATACCGGGTTCCTGGTTCCGTCTGATTGGGGTGACGAATCATGTTTTGGCTAAATGAGGTGACACAGTTAATACAATATTTAGGAGCTGCATACTTTATGATATTCCCCTCGAAAGTGCATAACTCTCCATCAAAACATCTGTTAAGACATTTTTATATTCAACACGCATTACTTTTGGATTCTCCGCCAGCCCAACGAAAGCTTGACTTTGAAGAATAATTTGCTGAAGTTCAAACCTTAATGATCAGCGTGAACCTCTGGTGGACGTCTCTGCTGACGGGCTGAAGGACTCGCAGTTCCGCCGTGGTCTGGTTCAACGTGAAGTAGTCTCGGTAGTTCATGGGCTGGCCTGGTTGCAGCGGGGAGACGAGTCACGTTTACCCAATAAATCACAGGACGAGCGTGATTAACATTAGCAGTTTCCTCAAGTTTGTCCCAAGCACACGGTCACGTTGTAGAAAACGTGTTGGCCTTCTCTACACTAGACTGCTTCGTGATAAAATCTGAAAGCAAATTTGATTTAAAGAACAGTATATAATAATAGGAAGAAGAAGAAGAAGAAGAAGAAGTATAACATGGGGGCGGGATAGTCTCGTGGTGTTCGACTCCCAGGTGAAAGGTTCTTGGTTCGATCCCCGATGTCTGCTCCTCGGTGACATAACAGCTGTAAACTAAAAACTGTAGCTTTGTACACAAGGGTTTAAATTAAAACGCCAAACGGTACAACGGTACACGGTTCATATCACGCCAAGAGTCAAACAGATCATAGGCAGCATGATGGGACGGTTCAACTCCCACCGGATCTGACTCGGTGAGCCGGTGACCTGAGCCGGGTGGTACTGACCGACCAGGATGTGTAGAGTAGGCCGTGGTTGATGGGGACTGTGTGTGAGGCTAGGCCGTGGTATTAACTCAAATTAATTGAAACAGCAAATAGAAACACCAGCCGCGGTTAACGGGGACTGTGTGTGGGGCTAGGCCGTGGTTAACGGGGACTGTGTGTGAGGCTAGGCCGTGGTTAACGGGGACTGTGTGTGAGGCTAGGCCGTGGTTAACGGGGACTGTGTGTTGGGCTAGGCCGTGGTTAACGGGGACTGTGTGTGAGGCTAGGCCGTGGTTAACGGGGACTGTGTGTGAGGCTAGGCCGTGGTTAACGGGGATGTGTGTGGGAGAGGGGGTGTGGTTTGTGGAGGACCGCTTTTGAAGCCGGGCAGAGTTTGGCATTTGGCCGTCGGCATCTCGGTTTTTGGCAACCAGCAGACGGAGGTGATGAGAGGGAACGTTTCTTTTCATGCAACCTCATGCACATTTTTTCCGAGGCCAAAATGTCAGAATTAGATTTCATGAACTGAAGACCCGCTGTGAAGGGTTCAAAGTTCTGAGGCAAAAAACACAGACAAGTTCACGGGTAAGTTCACAGTGCCATTGATACACATTCTATCTTGATTGACAGGTCGCTGGCAACGCTCTACAGCATCCCCTGCTTTATTATCTATTTCACTTGAAAACAGTCCATACTTTACGAACCGAACATCTTGCTTTGTTGCGGAAGAAATTAAATTAGCTGATCCGGGCCCTGGTCCCTAATGTGAATGTGCCGTCGGTGTGTGTGTGGCGGCGGCTGGTGTAACCTGTATGCCTCGATCACCCAACGCATCACAGGTGCGCAGCCTCCAGAGCCTAATCAGTCTCCGGCCGAGGCAGAACGTGGCGCACGGCAATCAAGGAAAGCAGGTCATCTCGTGTCTCAAAATGGTCTCTAATTCCACAAATGAAAATGGCCAGCTGGCTCGCGTTGGTGACGCCGGTCGTCGCATCTGTGGCCAGTGAGTGAAACTCGAAATTGGCGGCAGACCTTTTTCAGGGATCGCTCCACATCTCGTGCCATGTCACTGATTCACTTGGACACAGTCCGGCGAGACGAGCCAACATTCCGGGAATAAGGAATGCGTTGTGCGAGATGTGTTTTGTTTTATGTTGACCCTCGAGCTCAGACTTTGCGCCGAGCACCACATTGTGCGATGAATAAATCAATGCCGTTTTCCTTTTAGCATTTATAACCAAGTCCGTCACAAAAAAAAAGTACGCGTGTAAGTGTGAGACCTTTACACGCGCATGTAACGCCGCTTTCTTCCCGATTCCTTTAAAGTCTCCGAGCCGCGGGGTTTCACTGGAGAGGAGCCGCTCTCCAGAAACAGTCTGATCGTGGACTACGGGAAGCGGAGAGGAGAGCGGAGCACGCCCCCATCTCCATTGACGGGGTTGCAGTAGAGAGGGTCAGCAGCTTCAAGTTCCTCGGAGATGTGCACATCTCCTGAGGACCTCACATGGTCCACGCACACCACAAAAAAAGGCGTGAAAAAGGCCCAACAACGCCTGTATTTCCTCAGGCGACTGAGGAAATTGAACACGTGCCCCCGCATCCTCATCAGAACATTCTACTCCTGTACCATCGAGAGCGTTCTCACCGGACGCATCACCTTCTGGTACGGGAGCGTAGAACACTACAGAGGGTGGTGCGGACGGCCCAGCTTCCACAGTCAGGCCATCAGTCTGCTGATCCCTGACCCCTATGCTGACATTCTGTGCATGTCAGCATATAACAATGTATATTTTATTACATTTTATTTATTGATTTATATGTGTATTACTCCCCTTGATATTTTTTGGATACTGTATATTTATTTTAATTTTATACAGTTTTTGTAACTTTTTTAATATAGTTTTTTGCTTGAATTTCTATTCTATTTCTATTTTGTATTCTTTTATAACTGCTCGCGTGTAAACTGTGAAGTGACAATAAAACACTTGAAACTTGAAACTTGAAACGACGAAGCCGGCCCCTCCCCTTCATCACTCCACTATCCAGAGTGAGTACGGTTTGCAGCAAATGTTCTTTCCGTGGTTCCGACAGCGACGCACAGACCTCTTGCGCAATCCTCGCCAGAAGTCTCGAGGCTGTGATGCTGGGCAGTTGTACCGCGTCGGTCACTGATGATGATTCATGTCGTCATTTCGGGGGGGGAAGGTGACGTAGCTTTACGCATCCCAGCTTCCCGCAGAGACGATTTTGCAGGCTGGCTGAGGACGCCCTGCGATTAAAGACTTTCTCTGTTCTCTCACTTCCAAGATTTGGGGCATCGACACCGAAAATACAAAATGCCAGGCCCTCACTGAAAGCACCGTGCCCTCACTAAAAGCACCCTTTCTTTTACAAGATAGCATCTGGATGTTTAGACCAGCAGAACAACACTGCTGCCTCCATTAATGTTTTACGAGTCAAATGTTATTTTTGGAAAAACAATAAGTGGAAAAATAGGAACCCGTGAAACATTATCATATTACTTGTTTAATTAAGTTCTATTTGTTCTTGGTTTTGCTCACTTCCTCCAGTTTTACTTGTCGCAGCAATGCGTTTATTTTTTAAGGCATTTTTTTTGTATCTAATAGGCCGACTCCAACAAGCAGTATCATCAAAAATCACTGTGTACAAAAATCACTGTTTCGACCAGAAGGATCAGACAAACTTTCAGCTTCTGAATCACACGTCTTCGACTTCACTAGTCTGAGTTGCCGTGACCCCTGTCACCTGCTGCCCCGCCATCTCCTCGCTATTCCGGGCGACCTTTCCAAACCCCCGGCAGCTCTTGCTCAAACGCCACACTTGGAATAAACGGCGCTACGCCCGATTCCGTCACCCAGGCGGGCGGGTGCTGCCAAAGGTGGAACACACACAAGCGTGCAGTGAGTAACACCGCCCGCCTTCGATGACCTGACGAACCGAAGATGTTTCTTTTAAGAAAAACTAGGGCAGCTGCATTCATGCGGGAGGTGTAGGCTACTTTCCCCCCCGACAGCCAGCAACACCCGATCTGCGACCAACATCGTGGATCGGACTGCAGGTGAGAGTAACCTGCTGACATAAAACTGATGACTAACAAACTTTGAGTTGGACACACCGGAGCCATCGGAGTACGGAGTCTCACAGTAATGACGACAGCGGCAGGGTTACGGATGTCATATTAAGTGTCGTCCCACAAACTCCTCAGTCGACTCCTCGACGGGTGGGGGAAGCGGAGGCACTGTAGTGACAGGCGACAGTGACAGCGTGATGTCATTCCCCCGTGATTGTCATTCCGATTCCCCCTCGCAAAATAAATAAGATCTGACTCTCTGTGGGTTCCGCGAGCGATCGGTTAGCGGCCGGGCATCTGATTGCTACTGCATCTTGACGGACACAATGTTTAGGAGTCACGGTCGCGAGTGAGGCGACGCGACGGCTCGCAAATGCGCTCTTCATCTCCGGTCGAGTGGCTCACTGATTAACTCCCGAGTCAAAATGGCTTCGAGGTTCGATCCCCGCTGTACGGCATTCTACCTACAGCGGTAAAGTATGGTATGAATTATGCTATTCTGCTCGTGGTACTCGACATATTATGTATTTTTGTGCTCTTCTTGTTATTTTTTGCCGATACGTTGAATGCTATGTCTGTCCATACATAAACACAATGCATACAATGGATGCACACGAGACACACACCATCTCCACCGGTGCCAGGCAGTAGGGACGACGCGTTGACTGACTTTAGCGTCACGTTAAGTGAGCGCGGCCGCAGTCAGAGCGAGCGAGCGCCGCCGCCGCCGCCGTGATACACTGTATACTGTATCTCCCACACACACACACACACACACACACGCTAGCAGATTATTAGACGCGCTCGCCTCCTACGCTGGAGAGCAGCCTAAACGCCCGGCCCTTTGAAACGCAGCGGCGAGAGCGCGGCGAGCTGAGGGGGAGCAGATGCACGAAAACGCATCGTGGCTTCCTCCCATCCTGACCTGGAACTAACGGCAAGCATTTGTACTGTAATTTGACGGTGCGCTGCGGATCGTAACGGCGGGGACGTAACATCGGGGGGGGGGGAGGTTGGACCACCGTGGGCAGCACGCATGCATCGGTAGTGGCGACAGGTCGTTGAGGTAGTTTCATCGATTATTGTTGTAGTTTTGTTTGTATGAATGTGGGGGCGGCTGTAGCTCAGGAGGTATTATAAGAGCGGTTGTCTGGCAACAAGAAGGTTGCTGGTTCGATCACCGGGCTCCTCCCCCTCCTCCTAGCTAAGTGTGGAGGTGTCCCTGAGCAAGACACCACCTAACCCTACCTGCTCCTGACGTGTTGGTTGTTACCTTGCATGGTTGACACCGCCGTCGGTGTATGAATGGGTGAATGTGAGGCAATACTGTAAAGCGCTTTGGATAAAAGCGATGATATAAATGCAATCCATTCACCATTTGTTTCAGTTTGTTTCATTTGTGTTGTACTGTACTTATATTTGTCTTCTTCTACGTCTTCATGTACTTCTGCATCTTGCTTTTATAGTGTTTTTAATTGTACGTGGCCATTGGGCGTGTCCCTCAGTGCGTTGGTCTCGGTTTACTATTCATCGCGGTCACGTAGTGTTGCACAAACTCTCTTCCAGTCATCTCTTCAGGGAGCAGTTCCACAGCGACACGGTCCTGATGAGAGAGAGGAGAGAGAGTTCCCACAGCTGTCTCCATCAGCCCCCCCCCCTCCTACCACCCCTACCACCTGCAGCACCCCACAACCACATCACCTGGGGGGGCCGTGATGAAGGACATTCACACCCACAACGACACCCACCCCCCCCACACACACACACACACACACTACGCACACGCACGACCACACGCACACACACACACACACACACACACACACACACACACACACACACACACACACACACACACACACACGGGCCCCTCCAGATTCAATCTCCTCACACAGACACCCGGGGGAGAATAGGCCTCCCCACCTCTCTTCCTGACAGATAGACCACATGCTGCCCAGAGAGAGAGAGAGAGAGGAAGAGCGAGAGAGAGATGGAGAGAAAGAGAGATGGAGAGAGAGATGGAGGAGGGATAGAGAGACAGAGACAGATAGGAGAGGGAGCGAGAGAGACGGAGGAGGGAGAGAGAGATGGATGGCAGGAGAGAGATGGATGGTGGGAGGGAAAAAAGAAAGAGAGAGAGAGAGAGAGAGAGAGAGAGAGAGAGAGAGAGAGAGTGGGGGGGAGGAGATACAGATAGGAAGAGGGAGGGGGGAGAGGAGATACAGATAGGAAGAGGGAGGGGGGAGAGAGCGAGAGGGGAGTACAAGATAAACAGAGGAAAAGACTAATGGAGAGAAAGAGAAACTGAATGGGGGGAGAGAAAGCGGGGGTGAGGGAGTGAGACAGAAGAAGAGGCACAGAGAGAAAGAGAGAGAGAGAGAGAGAGAGAGAGAGAGAGAGAGAGAGAGAGAGAGAGAGAGAGAGAGAGAGAGAATGCAGAGGCACGTCATGTTGAAGGAGAGAGAAGGAGGGATGTACACACACAGAGAGAGCATGAGGTAGAGCGACAGCTACAGAGAGTGAGAGAGAGAGAGAGAGAGAGAGAGAGAGAGAGAGAGAGAGAGAGAGAGAGAGGGAGAGAGGAGATGACAATGGCTATAGGGAGGTGGAGAAAAAGCTGAGAGAGAGAGAAAAGGTGTGTGAGAGCTAAAAAGCCAGCGAGAGAAAAAGAGAGAGAGAGAGAGAGAGAGAGAGAGCAAGGTAGAGAGACCCAGAGAAAGATCCAGAGAGAGAGAGAGATCCAGAGAGAGAGAGAGAGAGAGCAAGGTAGAGAGCCAAAGAGAGAGCCAGAGGTAGAGAGGCAGAGAACCAGCGAGCGAGAGAGAATGTGAGCCAGAGAGAGAGCGAGAGAGAGAGAGAGAGAGAGAGAGAGAGGGGGGGGGGGGGGGAGAAGCATGCAGGACTGTGAGAGAGTGAAGGACTCTCTCCCTGGAGCTTTGGCCCTGAGTGTGTGTGGCACCCTGGATTCCGGGGGGGCCGCCAGGTTAAGCGGCCCGGTGCTGTGCTGTGCTGTGCTGTGAGAAACCACTCCCCCCCCCCCCCTGTGTAGCATCACTCACTGCTCAGGCTCCTCCCACCATTGTCATGACGCCATCTTCCATTCCTGATATAATTCCTGTTTCATTCTCTCTCTCTCTCTCTCTCTCTCCGTCGTCTTCCATTTACATCACGTTTACATTTAGCGCTTCGCTCCAAAGTGATGTACTATCAGCCCCTTCATGAAACAACAATTTAGCGTATAAAAAAATTAGCCTAGCTTTTAAACGCTGTTCATTCGAGCACCTTTCAAGCACTTTGTAATTGCGAGGTGAACCCTCTTTGCGGGCAAACAGCCAGACAGCGAGGGGGACAAGATGCTACACGATGCTAAGTACTGTATTTAAGTGCCGGGGGGACGGACGTACGAACACGCATGTGAGCTCTGCTTCCTTCTCTCGCTGTCCGACCGCCTTTCTTTTTACTTTGCGTCTTCATTTCTTCTTATTTCTTACACTCGAACGACCCTTTGACCCCTTCCGTCCATTTGTATTTCCATATTGCCTTCATTAGCGTCTTCTTTCTCTCGTTATGTTGTTCTCACCGTGTTCTGCCTCGCGGTTCCTCTCAACGGTCCATCCAGACTTTGCTTCTCGTCTCCCTCACCCACCTCCCGCCCTCCCTCCTCACTCTCCCATCTTCTCCTCCCCCATCTTCTCCTCCTCCTCCTACCTCCGCGGCGGTAGATGATTGTCTACCATCAGCAGCAATCATAACATCGCAGCGCGAGATGTGTTGGCTACGCTATTACCGCGACCGCGGCACTTTATTGTACACCTCGGCCCATCATTCTCTCGCTGTATCGACCGTTATTTTCGTATTTTCCTTTCTGCTCTCCGGCATCGGGGCTGCGGGGCGGAATCGCACGGAGCAATGTATCACGCCGCTCACCAGATACCGACGTCTAATTCTCTCATTACCACGGCTGGCCGTCCGAAGGCAACATCTCTCCTTTCTCTCTCTCTCTCTCTCTCTCTCTCTCTCTCTCTCAGCATTACTCACCGAGATAAGACGGCTAGCTTAGCCCCGCTATCGCTCTCTGCCCATATGGTTTTAAACTGTCTCTGTTACTAACGCTCGCTCTCGTTCTCTTTATCTGTGTCTCTCTCTCTCCATCTATCATCTCTCTCTCTCTCTCTCTCTCTCTCTCTCTCTCTCTCTCCCTCTCTCTCTGTACTGGCCTCCACCACCCTGCCCCCCCCCCCCCCCCATGTCTCCCCCCCATGTCTCTCCCCCATGTCTCTCCCCCATGTCTCCCCCCCATGTCTCTCCCCCATGTCTCCCCCCCATGTCTCTCCCCCATGTCTCCCCCCCATGTCTCCCCTCCATGTCTCCCCCCCATGTCTCCCCCCCATGTCTCCCCCCCATGTCTCTCCCCCCATGTCTCTCCCCCATGTCTCTCCTCCAGAAGGGGAGGTGCTTCTGGGACGTGGGACCGGGTAAACATCTTCATTGGGATGTGGAAAAAAAATGTCTAACACAGTTCACCATCGCGGAGTGTTTCTTGTCGTCGGTGTTTCTTCACAAAAATTATTTCAGAGAAAGACGTTTGAGAAATGTGTTTGAACAAGAGATGTTTTATATTTCAGGTCTTCGTCTCGGTGTTGCACGCGTGTCTGTTGGAGCCGACGTGAAATAATTGATGCTGTTTATTAGAGTTTTTGGCTAAATGAGGTGACACAGTTAATACAATATTTAGGAGCTGCATACTTTATGATATTCCCCTCGAAAGTGCATAACTCTCCATCAAAACATCTGTTAAGACATTTTTATATTCAACACGCATTACTTTTGGATTCTCCGCCAGTCCAACGAAAGCTTGACTTTGAAGAATAATTTGCTGAAGTTCAAACCTTAATGATCAGCGTGAACCTCTGGTGGACGTCTCTGCTGATGGGCTGAAGGACTCGCAGTTCCGCCGTGGTCTGGTTCAACGTGAAGTAGTCTCGGTAGTTCATGGGCTGGCCTGGTTGCAGCGGGGAGACGAGTCACGTTTAGACCAATAAATCACAGGACGAGCGTGATTAACATTAGCAGTTTCCTCAAGTTTGTCCCAAGCACACGGTCACGTTGTAGAAAACGTGTTGGCCTTCTCTACACTAGACTGCTTCGTGATCAAATCTGAAAGCAAATTTGATTTTTAAAGAACAGTATATAATAATAGGAAGAAGAAGAAGAAGAAGAAGAAGAATAACATGGGGGCAGGATAGTCTAGTGGTGTTCGACTCCCAGGTGAAAGGTTCTTGGTTCGATCCCCGATGTCTGCTCCTCGGTGACATAACAGCTGTAAACTAAAAACTGTAGCTTTGTACACAAGGGTTTAAATTAAAACGCCAAACGGTACAACGGTACACGGTTCATATCACGCCAAGAGTCAAACAGATCATAGGCAGCATGATGGGACGGTTCAACTCCCACCGGATCTGACTCGGTGAGCCGGTGACCTGAGCCGGGTGGTACTGACCGACCAGGATGTAGTAGAGGATCCCGGGCCGGTCCGAGGGAGGCTGGATGTTCCGGTCCATGTCCACCGCCCTGATCGCTGGCGTCACGTTCAGTGGGTTCAGCTTGCTCTGACGGTCCGGAACCACGGGGGACACAAGAAACACAGAGCGCTCAAACTTTTTAATAAATGCTATCATTACTTATCACTCACCTTATTATAATTGGGTCTTTTTGGTTGAATATATTTACATATGTCCGCTATGTCAGTCAGTTGTGAGCGATAATTAGGTTAATCCAAAACTGCATATTGAAAACAAGCATATTGGTATAGTTTGTGAAGTAAACTAACAAACCTACAACTCCAGTATGTATATGTTTGTTTACACCGTGCACTTCTTGAAACTGCTGATCAAGACAAAGTGTGAACCGCTTAGCTAATCCCGCCGCTCCCCGGCGCGCGCTAGCATATGGCGGAGCGTATGGCGCTAGCGCAACACACACGGCGGCGCGGCGCACGCGTGGCTAGGTGAGGCCGCGTTAAGTATGCTAAGTGGCTTGTTTAGCTGCTTCCTTGGGCGCGGTGGAGACGCGCCGCGCACCGCCGCGACCGCGAACAGACGCGCCGCTAACGGCCGCTCTGGGAGGGAAGAAGACGAAGACGGAAGGAACCGCCCCCGCCCCCGCCCCCCTCCTCCCTCCCTGAAGGGGTGATGTTCATATCCCCTCACACACACACACACACACACACACACACACACACACACACACACACACACACACACACCGCAAACCGCTCCCAGCTCTCTGGATTTTGTAATATCTGGAGGTGCGCTAAGTCAAGTCCCTGAAGCTCGCCACGCGGTGATGATTAGCTGTAATACCCTCCGCTAGCAGTCATCATCTCAGGGAACCTCTTAGGGGGGGGGGGGGGGGGGGAGGCTCCAACCAAATTATACCAGCCCCCCCCCCCCCCCCCCCCCAACCACCACCACCACCACCGAGGGCAAAAATAAATCCCGCGCGACCTAATAGCGCGCATCTCGTCTCGTCGCTGTAATTAATCGCAACGCACTCCTCAATTACGAGCGAGACTGGCATCGCTGGCTCGGCCGCGCGGAAGCTAAATGAGCAGCGGCGACGTGGCCTAGATGTT
Organism: Coryphaenoides rupestris; assembly: GCA_002895965.2. NCBI lineage: Eukaryota > Metazoa > Chordata > Actinopteri > Gadiformes > Macrouridae > Coryphaenoides > Coryphaenoides rupestris. The sequence continues at coordinate 40,812 of PIJE02001572.1, read as the reverse complement.
GGCGGTAAAAACCCCAGAAAACCGCAGCGAGACGCGAGAACGAGAATGAGACGCTGGACGAGGTCCAGCGGAGGGAAGGGAAACTAAATGCTGTTGTTACACTAAATAAGGAGTCGGTTGTTGTTGTCGCATCTGCTCGGAACTTCGATTTGTTCCGGTGTTTGTGCTCCACGAATGAAGTCACACTTTTTTTGCTGTGGAATTAGTTGTCTCAATATTCTTAAAGTGTTGCGTGATCCACAAAGAAACTGATGGGCCATTAGGCGGGCATGGAAGCCAAATCTGAAGCGAAATTATCTCTGATGAGCGATCTTCACTCTGCGCCCCCTCAAAAAAAATGACACACCGCCTCTCACAGCCTCAGGACCGAGACTCAAAACAATGTTTTAAATGAAACAATTATAATTTTTTTTTTTCCACGAAATATTGCAACGAGTTGACGCAACGGCTCGACGACTCAAGGCGTCCCGTTGCCGCGGCGATGATTTAGCTCGCTGACAACCGCGCGCCGAGTCGAGTGTGATGGAAGAGGCGGAGGGGTGAAGGAGGACGGGGGGAAAGGTTGATGAAGAGATGAAGGGAGGGGAAAAGCCGACGTTTCTTAGAGAGGATAAGAAATTCTGCTCTTAAGCACCAAGCAGGTTTCAAGGTCCAGCAGACCTTTTATCGTAAATTATACATTACACACACGGCGCTGGCCAGACACGAGAAACAACAGCCCTCGCTATTCTGCTTTCCTTCACACACACACACACGGACACACACACACACATACACACACGCACACACACGTGCGCACACACACACACACACAGCTATCCAGACATCGCCCATTTCCTTATTTTCTTATCTGCTGGTTCTCGCTCTCCGAGTATGAAACGTCTCCACTAATCTACATCACGATATTATCGATATTACCTGAGGGCCGGAATTCAAATTCAAAATTAAAATTCTAAACAACATGCAAACACAGCAAGGAGCTCAAATGTGGGAAAAAGAATAACATACAGAGAAGAGGGGATGAACGATTTTAAACGCCGTTAGTTCGTTTTACAAGCGGCGGTGTCTCCAGAACGTTTGAGACCACAAAGCTGCCCGACTGAGAGCTCAGTGGACAAAATAAAGAGTCGGGGGCAGAACAGCGCACCCTTGTGGCGGGCCTGTGAACACAGACTCTGAGAACCCTCTGCTCTCCATCAGTCAAGAAGTTCCAGATCCCAAGAACACAAGCTGCGAAGGCAACTCAAAGTCACACAGCGACCTTCGCCTGCATCGCGTTCTTTTCCAAGGGTTTGTATCCGCTATCAATGGGCAATTTCGGCACTTTTCAACCTGGACCTTATTTTCCCATCATTTTGAACGTCAATGAACAATGAACGTCGACAACAATTGTTCAACTCAGTCCAGTGAGATTACTCCGGCCGTCAGCTGCAAGACATCTGCAATGTAACCTCCAGAATGTGCTTGTGTTTAAACACTGACCGGCTCAGGTTGTTATTATGCGTGTGTCTGACAACATTATGGAAAGGATCCCGACAGAGATATACAACTTTAGTTTTACCTTTTCGCTTGATTTTTTTTTTTGTCGGCACCTTTTGGTAAAGATAAGCAATGTGTGTAGTGATGTGTAGATTGTCGACAGTACATACATGGACAGGGCGTATGCGGTCACTGTTCACGTATTTTCTACCTGTTGTAGGAGCACGACACACATCTAAGGGTTGTGTAAACTGCCCGTGAGACTATAACCATTTAGAGGTGTTGGACGGCCAGTAGGGGGTGCTCATCCCTCTGGCCTACACCGTATCCCTCATGCCCCAGGACCGAGACGGGTCCCGTCAAAGAGCTCCGTCTTTCGGATGACACGTTAAAACCGAGGACCAGACTTCCTGTGGTCACTAAGGATCCCACGGTGTCCTGGTGGCCAAACTCCCACCCTGGCTCATCCTCCAACATGGCCACCTAACCATCCCCCTGGTCTCTGGTTGGCTGGTATCATTCCTCAGCTCTCCACTGAGATAGCCAGTGTGTGGTGTGCGTTCTGGTGGGTGCATACTGGCTACCGTGCACCACCCAGGTGGGTGCTGCACATTGGCGGTGGGTGACACACACACACACACTATGTAAAGCACTTTGGGTGTCTTGAAAAGCGCTATATAAATGCAATTAATTATAACGTTTGCCCCTTCAGGGCACCCGCGACGCATTTCTAATTGTTCCCACCCGTGCTGTTCTTGTAACACAAACTAAAACACATGAACTAAATCATGCCTTCCATCCCATCTCCGTGCAGTACCCATGCGTACCCCTGGGAGGCACGGCTCCCAGTGGATCCATACCTCCCGGCGGAGACTTGCTTCCCAACGGAGCCATGCCTCCCACTTTGGGAAACACTGCCCTAAATTGTGGGGAAATAGGGTTCTAGGTTGAAAAATGCCGTAGTTACTGCCGTAGTTACTGCAAGTATTAAGATCTGATGACGAGATGAGTGTACCAGCCTTTAGACCCCCAGTGGACCGTACCAACTGGTAAACCGATGTCGTCAGCATACGTACGTACATCCAGGCGGACCCCTCCCACTTGTGTGGTCACTTCGTCACAATGACAATTTAAGTCACGTTACAATTTTGACACAGATTTTAATGGCTGATGAATGATCACACTCACACCCGGTGGTATACTAGGGCCCCTTTAGATCGGTTTAGATGAGACATTGCTGGGTGGTAAGCTGGTGATGCTGTTCGCCTTCCAGCTTTTCACGGTTTGTACCGTTTGCCCTCATCGCTTCCAGACGTCCAGGCTGGTAGATTGGCATTAAAAGTCCAATGTTGTGGCGGGATGCTGCAAGAGGGGACATAGGGAAGGGCTCTGAAGAAAGCGCCGGGCATTGAGCCACAGCACAACAAGTCAATAGTGGGGTTCTTCTTAATAGTTACACAGGACTCCTCTATCACGATGTCCGCAAGGTGCAGCAAAGACCCAGGAGAAGTAAACGCCCCTCAGGATTAAAGACACGGTTAAAACATTAAAAAAAAAGCAGACGAACGTGCAGGTACACAAACAAACAAACAAACAAACACAAACACGCCTCCGTTCACGCAGGTAGCCTGTCTTTCTTTCGCTCTCCCTCTCGATTGGTCTCCTGAGCCAATCAGCGCAGAGAGAATAGAACCCCGCCCCCACCTTCTGATTCTGATTCTGACACACACACAAACACACACACACACACACACACACACACACACACACACACACACACACACACACACACACACACACACCAAAGAAACGTCAATAACAACAACAGTGTAGAAGAGACACTGCATTAAAATAAACTACAAGCATGGCTCGCACACATACATGGAGACAGATACACACACACACACACACACACACACACACACACACACACACACACACACACACACACACACACACACACACACACACACACACACACACACACACACACACACACATTCTCTTGTCCAATCCCTAATTTCCTATGCTCTGTGTGTGTGACTGTGTGTGTGTGTGTGTGTGTGTGTGTTTGGGAGGGAACCCAACACACATTGCCGCTCGACGCCCGACGAATAGCAATGAGGTGACTCCCGCCACACGTGAGTGGAGACGGCTTGGCGCACACGTGTGCCGCCGCGGCAACGGTCCGCTGGGCGCTGACAACGTCGGGGGGGAGGGGTGGTGGGGGGTGGTTGGTTGGGTGGGTTGTGGGGGTGGGGGGGGACAGGTGAATAGATTAATGTTCGCTGTAATGAAGTGGTCCTGTCTGCCTGCTGCCGAAAGGTACCCGTGATGTATGTGTGTATGTGTGTGTGTGTGTGTGTGTGTGTGTGTGTAATCACATGTTGGTGTTGGAGTCTCACGACAAACCCACCCAACAAACGCACACAAGCACACACACACACACACACACACACACACACACACACACACACACACAGAGGATAAAGTGAGGCGTGATTGTTGGTGCGTTCGTGCATGAAGCTCCATCTCCATCTGTGTGTGTGTGTGTGTGTGTGTGGGTGTGTGTTGTGTGAGTGGGTGTGGGTGTGTGTGCATGTTTGAGTGAGTGTGTGTGTGTATGAGGGAATGCACGTGTGTGGAATCGCTTTGTGCGAGCGATAGAGGGGCTTGTGAAGTGTGTTTGTGTGTGTGTGTGTGTGTGTGTGTTTGTTTGAGTGAGTGATTGCATGTATGAGAGGGCGTACATGTGAGTGGAATCGAATGCCTACAATAGAGGAGCTTGTGAAGTGTGTGTGTTTGTGTGTGTGTGTGTTCGCGTGTCCGTGCATGTGTGTACGCATTTGTGTGTGCACGTGTGCGTGTGTGTGCGTGCGTGTGTGTGCATGTGTGAGTATCAAGTCAAGTCAAGTATGTGTGTGTGTGTGTGTACGCGTGTGTGTGAGGGTACGTGAGTGAGTGTGTCTGCATGTGTGTGTGTGTGTGTGTGTGTGTGTCTGCATGTGTGTGTGTGTCTGTGTGTGTGTGTGTGTGTGTGTGTGTGTTTGTGTGTGAGGGAATGCATATGTGTGTGGAATAGTGAGCAATAGTCGCTTCTAAAGTGTGTGTGTTTGTGTTTGTGCGTGTGTGAGTGTGTGTGTGCATTTGTACATGTGTGTGTGCATGTGTGTGTGTCTGCATGTGTGTGTGGTTGTGAGTGCGTGCCTATTTCAGGGAATGCATGTGTGTGTGGAATCACATGTGTGCGAGCGAACGAGTGGCTTGTGAAGTGTGTGTGTGTGTGTGTGCGCGTTTGTGCCTGCATGTGTGCGCGCGTGTGTGTGTGTGTGTGTGTGTGCGTGTGTGTGTGCGTGCTGTGTCTCTCACGGGCTCGGTGACCTCGGGGATGGCGACGCGGTACACCAGTGGGTTGCAGTCCTGCGTGTTGTTGACCAGCACGCAGGGCAGGAACATGGGGCCCAGGTCGTCCCCGTCCAGCACGTCCAGCGTCAGCGTGGTGGTGGCCGTCAGCCGGTTGGCGAAGTACGGCGCGCGGTCCTGGAGCGACAGAAAGAAAAAAAAACACACTTCCGCTTGAACTCTGAGGCGAATTAAGGTGAATAAACGTTAAAAAGCAGACAAACGTTCAGGTACACAAACAAACCAAACAAACTTTTTACTGTAAATATTGTAAATATTCTCGATGTTCCGCTTGTGATCCCTCCAATTCAAGCTGTCTTTGGCATTCTTTTGCACATCCCGCTGAGCATCGCCACTTTTCATTTCACTGCGTATCCCGTATCCTGTATGTGACAAATAAAGTTCTCGAATGTTCTAAATGAATCTTCAATTTGCACATCGCGTCAAAGATATCATGTCTAGTGTGTGGGTCTGTGTTCGCTGTTGTGTGTGTGTGTGTGTGTGTGTGCTTATACCAGCAAATGATTGGTCGAAAGCAGATATTACTAAATGTCAAATCCGATTTGTGAGATTGAAAACAAAACAACAACAACAACAACAACGGCAATCGGTAGACTTGTTAGACTGTCTGCCTGCGGGATACGTGGGCCGGTAGGTGAGCTTGCGTGACCCATTTCAGTCAAGAGCGATTTTTCCAAGTTAAAACTCCAGCAGAGACCCATGACTTCAAATGTTGATTTGACATTTTTGTCCAAATCGATTTGATTTTGAACCATGACCAGAGAGGCCCATGTCTGTTTTAATGTGTCCATAAAGTCGTATTTTCCTGATGTTTTAATGTGGACCTGAAGACCATCATGGTTCATTTAGGCGTATCCATCATGTGAAATCATCCCTTGTTTTTCCTTCTAAATTCTGAGGCGTTAGGATTTCAAGAATTTCCCCCACGGGGAGTAACAAAGCACCGGCGTGTCTGATTTGTGGGCTCTTGTTCGTGGCAGCGAATGAAAACAGAATCAACTGTCGTGAAATTGAGGACGTTTTCAGTGATTCTGGAATTGATTTGCTTGTTGAAGGGAAGATGAAGGCACAGCAATGATCTGCAACATTTGTTCCGTCTCCGAAAAGCCTTTTCTCAGAATCAACATGAAAGAAATATGCTGGAAAAAGCTCATGTCTTCTGTTTGATGAGCAAGCCATCAAACACACATCCAGTCTTGAACCTCTGAGCAACTAATGTGTCTCAGTGACAACCAGCATTACATGGTTTTTTTTAACATTTCATGCTGGAAACACGGTGTATTTAGTATTTATTTATGACCGAAGACACTTTTGAATATTCACGTATTCCCCAACACGATGTCGGAGTCGCTGCCGCTGACATTCTGCCACGTTCACCTTGGGTTTGGTTCCCTTCCAGACCTGAGCGCTACATTGGTTCCAGCTCCACTTGCCCGCCACAAAATATTAATTAAGCAGCTGCTTAAAATAGAGGCATGGGAGCGCCGGGGCGTGGATGCAGTAGCCTATTTATGAGCAGAAGAAAGTTTCTGACCCAAAAAGAAATGACAAGCACGACATCAAGCAGAGACATCAAGCCGACGCCTCCAGTCACACAATCCAACAGCTCAAGTCCTCCTCTCGGTCCTTTGTACTATTTCACAAACAGACTTTCAGAGTGAATCCAGATACATTAAGCGGCAGGTAGGAGGGGGGATTATGGACATCTTAGATCAAGGATGCCTCCAGGCAGACTGCACACGTCAGGGTTTTAAACATTCATTTTAACAATACTGTATATACAGGAGCCAAACTCTCTTCCTGCAAACTCGTCCGAGAGCAGGTTTTTTGCGGCATTGAGGCAGAACCCGATGGGTCATTGGGCCTGGGCGTTTGGCCTCGCTTTAAGTTCCTCTGTCTAAAATCCATAGGCCCGTGATTCATTATTCGCCTTTGACATACCACCAGGAGCACGACTGCAGTAAACTAAACTAAGAACCACCACCCCCACCTCCCCAGAGACTCCTCTCGGTCCAAATATCACCGCTTCCCCCGTGTGGCTGAGCAGCGTCCGACTCCACAGCTCCCCAGCGGTAGAAGGAGAGTAATTGAACTCTGACACGAGCAGTCAAGAGTTCCAGCAAATACCACACTTTGCTACCTCCCCACGCTCCCCGAGGGGCCTCGCTCCCCTCGCCGGGGGCCAAGGTCCCTCGACTGCCATTCTCCGTCGGCCCGGGAGAAGAGCGGTGTGGGGGAGCAGGAGGTGACGCAGGAGACCTGAAAATCGCCTCAAGATCGGCTTCTTCGTGGACACTGAATCCACAGTACCTTCCCTCCAGCCTGATACACTTCCGTATAATATAGCACTGCACTTTATGTCATTATGCCGGCAATTTTGGTTCGGTGTTAAAAAGCCAAGCCAGTGTAATGACGGATCTTCGTCACGGCGATTTTGCGGAATCTCGGTCGCTAAAAGGGGCTAAAAGTGTTTGTTGGAAAGGAAATATACCAAAGTCTGTTGCTAAAACCATGTTGCAAAAATAAATAACGGCGTGCTGCTTTGGGTAAAAGCATTGGCTTAAAAGTAAATCAATGAATGTTTGAACATAATCTTCGACGCTTGAAACTTTGGACGGTAGCTATCTCACTCGGAGGCTTACCCTGCTCGAAGACGCATTTGTGAAAATAATTGTGGGGATTTATTGAATTCCAACACAGAATGCGAAAGGATTATGGGCTACTTTGGGTGGGGGAAAAAAATACTATAATGCTAAAATGCCCCCAAGACAACGGCAAGTCATTATACAAATTAGAAGGTAAATAATTACATCCTGGAGGGACCACGGCGGTCTGTTTAATCTTCTAACCACATTTCCTTCTCAGACGGAAACCCCACAGAGCGATCGGAGCTCATTGACGATGAACTGAATGTGGCCGAGACTCGCGTGGAATCACGACGTCAAACGTTACTTTCGAAACGTAGCTCTGAGCGCTCGATTTACGAGAGGTGAGAGAAAAACAAATCTGCGTTTCACATCTTCAATCAATAACAGTAAACCTCAAATGAAATCAATAACCTCAATGAAATGAAAATGCAACTTTATCGACACGTTTCATGAACTGCATCACGTCGATCAGTACCCAACCCGACACGCTCAACCACCGCCGCCTCGCTCGGCGCATCGGCACCGCTAACAACATGTTATCGTAGCATTTGCTAGTGTTCGCATGTCAGCTAGGTGTTAGCCAGCATTAGCTAGTGTTAGCTAGTTTTAGAATGTCAGCCAGTGTTAGCGAGTGTTAGCTAGTGTTAGCATGTCAGCCAGGTGTTAGCCAGCATTAGCTAGTGTTAGCTAGTGTTAGCGTGTCAGCCCGGTGTTAGCCAGCATTAGCTAGTGTTAGCTAGTGTTATCGTGTCAGCCAGTGTTGGCCAGTGTTAGCTAGAGTTAGCGTGTCAGCCAGTGTTAGCTAGTGTTAGCCAGCGTTAGCTAGTGTTAGCGTGTCAGCCAGTGTTAGCCAGCATTAGCTATTGTTAGCATGTCAGCCAGTCTTAGCCAGCGGTAGCTAGTGTTAGCATGTCAGCCAGCATTAGCTAGTGTTAGCGTGTCAGCCAGCATTAGCTAGTGTTAGCTAGTATTAGCATGTCAGCCAGCGTTAGCCAGCATTAGCTATTGTTAGACTGTCAGCCAGTGTTAGGTTCGTGTTAGCTAGTGTTAGCGAGTCCGCCAGTGCTAGCCAGCATTAGCTAGTGTTAGCGTGTCCGCCAGTGCTAGCCAGCATTAGCTAGTGTTAGCGTGTCCGCCAGTGCTAGCCAGCATTAGCTAGCGTTAGCGTGTCCGCCAGTGCTAGCCAGCATTAGCTAGTGTTAGCGTGTCAGCCAGCATGAGCCAACGTCAGCCGATGTTCTAGTATACAGCAAGTTTCAGTGCGCTAGCAAGTGTTCGGATGTCAACCGTTGTCCGCCGCGTGTTAGCCGGCGTCCGCGCACTAGCTATTGCGGACTTACGTTAGCCTCCACGATGACGAGGTAGCGCGTCCGCTCCTCGTAGTTCAGCCGCTCGGCTAACACGATGTGTCCTGAGAGAGTGTTAGCCACGCGCAACGTACCATTAGACACCTACAGAGAGAGAGAGACACAGAGACACAGAGAGAGAGAGAGAGAGAGAGAGAGAGAGAGAGAGGAGAGAGAGAGAGAGAGAGAGAGAGAGAATAGAGACACAGAGAGAGTGAGAGAGCGAGAGAGGAGAGCGAGAGAGAGAGAGTGAGAGGGGGTGAGGGAGAGGGAGAGAGACCATGGGTTGAGATGGAGCGAGAGAGCAAGACAGAGAGAGAGAGAGACAGAGACCATGGGGAGAGAGTGAGAGAGTGTCACACAGAGAGAGTAGGGAGAGAGAGAGAGAGAGAGAGACCCACAGAGAGAGAAAGAGACCATGGGGAGAGATGGAGAGAGAGATAAAGATAGATAAATGCATTAGTAAAACACATTAACGAACACTTCGTTCACTCAGAGTGATTGAGTCATTGTTTGGTCCTTTCACAGCTCTCTCTCTCTCTCTCTCTCTCTCTCTCTCTCTCTCTCTCTCTCTCTCTCTCAGTGTGTTGTGTTGGTTCTGCCGAGGCCGAGCGGGTTCTACCGGGTCGTTGGGGTTGTACTGGATGGCGTATTCGATCTGTCCGTTGGGCCCGTCGTCGATGTCCGTGGCGCCGTTCCTCCCCGAGAAACCGGTGAATATGGTCGTCCCGACTGGAGTGAGCTAAGAATAAAATAAATCCAATTAAAAAACAGAAATAAATGAATAAATAAGCAACAAGCTGGGGTTACAGAGTGCATGTTGTTTGGTAACATGGACATGTGGACGTCTATACTGTATATTGTTGATCCGGCCTATAGGCTCTTGTTAGCGGATAAGTGGATAAATATTGTCGTGCCGACTCCCGACAGCGGTGAGCTAAGCACAAAGAACCGGGGAATACACAACAATATACAACGGAACGGAACGGAACGGAACAGACGTCAGGACCCGGCTGTTGAAGGGGGGAAACAAGGCCGACTAAAAACACTTACACACAAAAAAAAATCTGCACTGAGCACAAATCCACTTCCAACGCCACTCAACGATATTACGCAATAAATGAAGAAATAAATAAATAACGAAATAAATAACCGAAGCGGCTCCTATCCACAGTGTACTGTATTGCGGTGGGCAGCAGTTCGGACTGATTTTGTTTCGTAACACACGTCTCACATTTGCTGAGTCAATAACAAAAAATACTAAAGTTTCAGACTTGCTCAGTCCCCCGGAGGCCCGCCGGTTAAGTCAAGCTGACAGCTATGGCTGAAGTCTTTTGCAGGGACACCTGACAATAGACTATACATGTATGTGTCTATAGCATACATTATGTACACTGGAAAAAACGTATAAAAAAACATGAATACAAGATGTGTCTTGCTTGTAATAAGTCAAACAAATCTGCCAATGGAAGAAGTGAAAATTCACTTGGTAAGATTTCTTGAAATAAGATGTGATATTTAGGCCTTTCAAGATAAAAGATATCTTGAAATTAGCTGGGAAAGTTTTAAGCTATATTTTACGAGTATCAACAAGATGATACATTTTTTTTTAAATAACACAGCAGCTTAAAAACCTTAAGACGTCAAAAAAGCTTCTTTCATCTGAGATATGACTGAAAACAAGATGTTTTCAAGACTCTCTCAAGATATTCAAGGATGCCTATTGTCGTAAAAACAACGTCCTTTATATTTCAATTGATAATGGTGATCTTGACATCTTTGCATGTGTTTGAATGAGTCATGATAATACAGGTTCCAGTAAAGATAATCCCAAACCTATGTCTGATCTATTCTCTTGTTAATGAGGGGATATGAACATATCATTATAACGCGAATGGACCGGAACCATCCGGACTTCAAGATTGGCACTTAGCACATCGCAGAAGGTCATTCATTGGTTCCGTGTTTCCCTTCTTAAGCACGTTGTACTGCAGCTGTGCGAGGCATAAAGTGCTTTCTGAATAAAGTGGGATTGATTGATTGTTTGATTGATTGATTGATGGTGCTGACGGCCCCCTCAGAGCTGAGGCGCGGGAGCCTAATAGCTGTGTGCCGAAAAAGGTTCCGGTGGTTGCCGTCAGTCATGCAATGAGGTTGACATTTTCACCGGAGCACGAATGGGGAGCGGGTGCAGCTCTTAACTCATCAAGGAGGCAGAGACCTGTTCCATTCTTATCTTTATGCACCACAGCAATATATTGCTGTCTCTCTTTTCGACAAATGTACTTATTGTAAGTCGCTTTGTATAAAAGCGTCTGCCAAATGCCCTAAATGTAAATATACACGTAAATGTAGAGAGCGGTTTTCTGGCAACTGGAAGGTTGCTGGTTCAATCCCCGGCTCCACCTAGCGAAGTGTGGAGGCGTCCCTGAGCGAGACACCACCTAACCCTACCTGCTACTCCTAGCTAAGTGTGGAGGTGTCCCTGAGCAAGACACCACCTAACCCTACCTGCTCCTCCTCCTAGCTCAGTGTGGAGGTGTCCCTGAGCAAGACACCACCTAACCCTACCTGCTCCTCCTAGCTAAGTGTGGAGGTGTCCCTGAGCAAGACACCACCTAACCCTACCTGCTCCTCCTAGCTAAGTGTGGAGGTGTCCCTGAGCAAGACACCACCTAACCCTACCTGCTCCTCCTAGCTAAGTGATGGAGGTGTCCCTGAGCAAGACACACCCTAAACCCTCCTGCCTCCCCTAGCTAAGTGTGGAGGTGTCCCTGAGCAAGACACCACCTAACCCTACCTGCTCCTCCTCCTAGCTCAGTGTGGAGGTGTCCCTGAGCAAGACACCACCTAACCCTACCTGCTCCCCCTAGCTAAGTGTGGAGGTGTCCCTGAGCGAGACACCACCTAACCCTACCTGCTCCCAACCAGCTGGTTGTTACCTTGCATGTTTGACACCACCGCCGTCGGTGTATGAACGTGTGCATGAATGGGTGAATGTGAGGCAATATTGTAAAGTGCTTTGGATAAAAGCGTTCTATAAATGCATCCATTTACCGTTATTCGTGTCTGCGTATTGATATTTCTGTACTTTCTGAGAGGCGACATGAACTGAACTTGAACCTGAACTTCCCGCCTGGGATTGTAAAGCGTACAACATCTCATCGCGTCCCCAAATTCCACATCTCCACAAATAATACTAATTTTCGACGGGCCCGGCGCAGCGGCGTCTCGCGGCCGCACCCTCACCTCGTTGACGGCCACGTAGTAGCGCGGCTGGCGGAAGATGGGCGGGTTGTCGTTGCGGTCGCGGACCACGATGCGCACCTCGTGCAGGATCACCGTCCCCACCAGCAGGTTGGTGCACTGGACCTGCACCACGATGGTGCTGATGTAGTGGGGCGGCTGGGGAGGGGAGGTGAGGGAGGGAGGGTAGGGATACATAGAGGGAGGGAGGGGGATAGAGGGAGGGAGAGAGGGAGATAGAGGGAGAGAGAGAGGGAGAAAGGGGGAGAGAGGGAGACAGAGAGAGAGAGGGAAGGACGGAGAGAGAGAGGGCGAGAGAGGATGAGAGAAGGTGGGACAGAGGGGGAGAGAGAGAGGAAATAGAGGGAAGGAGGGAGAGAGGGGGAGAGAGAGAGGAAATAGAGGGAAGGAGGGAGAGAGGGGGAGAGAGAGAGGAAATAGAGGGAAGGAGGGAGAGAGAGATAAGGGGGGAGAGGGAGAGACAGAGAGAGAGAGAGAATTGTGGTGAGAAGAAGCAGGACTCAAGTGACCGTAAAACAAACTTGGTTCCCAACGAGGATGTGGCGAAACGGCTAAATAATTCCACACAACAACAACAACAACAACACAACGCGTTCCCAGCATATTCCCAACACATCCACAAGAGGAAGTAGCCGTCCTTAAATCCGTCGCCAATCACGCCGCACGCCAGCACGACGGGCTGTTCTACATCTGCTTTTTTTTCTCCCCCCCCCCCCCGTCCCTCCCATCTGCGTAGTTGTTCGAATTGCAATAAGCAGGGAGGAAGTGAACAGGCTCGGAGCCAGAGAGATAGTTTCAAATGCCAGCAGCTAAAGACAGGCATCGCCACGGCGCTCTGGGAAGGGAAAGCAGAGTATGGAGAATACTAATGAAGCGAGTATTCAGAGGAGACCTGCAACACAGAGAGCGAGAGACAGAGAGAGAGACAGAGAGAGAGAGAGAGAGAGAGAGAGAGGGTCTCGGGAATAGGGAGCGAAAAAAAAAAGATATCTTGTTTAGAAATCTCTCTTGGAGGAGCCGTGTGCTGAGAAACCTCTGGCAGATATCGTGCAGAAAACCCCCTTTTACGGTGAACTCTGGCTCGGCCCGCATGTCAACAGCTTGTCAACAGCGTCGGGATGTCGTTCGGTGTTTAAAGCGCTCGTGGTAATGGATGTGTTCCTGTGTTCAAGCGCCAGGCGTACGCGGTTTAATGTGCGCCGAGCTGAAGGGCGAGGCCGGGGGGCGACGACGAGGGACGACGAGAGGACGAAAGACGTCGTCACACTCGTCACCGTAGGTTAAATAATAACAACGCTCAAAAACACCATGGAAATACAAACAGGACTACAAACAGCACGGAAAACACGTTACTGTGGGAACCGTACCCGTCTGTGTTCTGAATCCCAGTTGAGCCCGATCGTAATCCACGTCCACACATGCGGATACATTTTGTTTTGCTCAGTTTTAAGACTTCCAAACACACCAAAGCAATGTTTTTGTCCGTCCACCCAAAAACAGAGAGAAACGGTGCCTCACGTTGTCGTGTGAAACTCATTGTGGGAGTGCATGTGTGTCTTCGGTGGCTGGCTTAATTGGCCTCGCCTGGCCCAGTTAGATTCTAACTGGGCCAGGTGAGGCCAATTAAGCGAGCGACCAAACACACACACACACACCCCCGCACTGATCAAGACAAAGGGGGGGGTTTAGACCAAACACTGATTGAAATGAAGACGCGAGCGCGGCCGTATACTCCACATCCCGGTCCAGGATGCGGCCGGTGCTGTTGAGGAAAGAGGCGCTGCTGGACGCGTCCAGGAGCACCCAGTAGTTGTAGTTGTCCAGCAGGGTCAGCTCGATGGTTCTGCCGGGGTTCCGGGCCCGCCCTTGGATCTGCATGTTCTCCACCAGCACCGTACCTGCGGAAGCCGACAACAGCCAGGGGTCAGCAGCCTGTCAGGGGTCACGGTGTTGTCGTAGATTAACGTCCCTAAACCGTTGGCTGGCTCGCTATGTGGCTCGTCTAGAGCGGGGCCTAGGCTTTGTTGGATAACTGGCCGTCCGTGTGGGACCGCCCTGGCCGCGCTGATGGGAGACGGCTTTCACCCCACTGGGTTAGGTGCCTCAATTATGTGGGAAAACACAGATGGATGCCTTCGCCAGGCGTGACTCATCCACCGATAGCACGCAGGCGACTTGCAGGCGATTAGCGAGCCTGCTAGCAAACACAAGAGTCAGCGTTGCAGAGTCTAGAACACAGAGTGGCTTAACGAAGCTAGTTAGCCTGGTGACGTAGCATGTAACGCAGACATCGGCAGCAACAGCAGACAGTGGTGATAAGTCAGTCAAACGGACCCAATTATCATTTGAGTACGTCAGTACAGACGGGGAATAATTTGGAGTTCACTGTCACATTTTTAATCTAAAAAGGAAACCAATCACATATTGCAATTACCGGAGTGATTAGGACAGAATGGAACAGTGATGATCGACGTTTGTGTACACGGCGGTTACAATCTGGCCAGCGACTGATTCAGTCAGGGCTTTGAAACACCGATTTGGAACCTTGACATCCTTCTGAAGGTTCTCATTCTGAGAATGTTCTCTTTGTTTAAGGCTTCTCCTCTCGATCCCCCTCGGCGCCTTGGTCACCCACCGGCGCCCTGCGTCACCCACCGGCGCCCCGCGTCACCCACCGGCGCACTATTCCTCACGGAAAGCTCTCTTCTTGTGCTTCTCGCCAGGGTTGAGGGAACAGCGAGAAGATGAAGTCGTCATCGCCGACGTTTGGCAGGAATAAATAAAAGCGAATATAGTAGAGTTGATATGTTTGGAGCGGCGGGAGCAACTCGACCGCTGCTGCGAGCGACGTTGACACGATACACAATGTGCAACGCCAAGCGAAGAGAATAAGGTAAGAATAAGGTAAACTATGATACAAATACAAAGACGTTCTCTGTTGATGCAACGACGCTGCCCTCGTGAACGACTCTCTCTCTCCCTCCCGTCAAGCTCTGAATAATCCATGTATTTTACGGACGCGGAAACCGAGTTTTGCGTCTCACAGCGGGGCTTCAGCGTTCCCCGGCGCTCTCACACAGGACTGCAGGGGACACGATATTAATACAATATATTACGATATTCAGATGTGTGCTCCTGGGCAACGGGATTTACTCTGCGTGTGAATGGGTTCACGTCTTCATACACATACAGTAGATTGCAGTGTCGTCATGATCCCGTTGACCTCTGCTTCGTGTGTGGATACGTCATGGTCTGGAGCTAAAGAAGATACTTATACACCCACATAGAAGAATATAATGTATATCTACTGGATATTGGATTTTTTATATGGGTAATGGAGGTCCACTCGTGAGTCATGACATATTATTTTCTATGTATTTATATATATCGTATACTGCATATAGTATATTAGCTGCTGCTGTAGCCTTTAAGCCTCTCCACAAATAGACTATGATTAATAAATTAATACACATGAGACCGTTCAATATAAGCATCTTGGTTGGCTCGTTAAGAATTATTCTCAGTTGACACACGGGGCAGAGAGAGAGAGAGAGAGAGAGAGAGAGAGAGAGAGATAGATAACTTGTGGAGGCACAGGAAACATTTTTCAAAGTTACAGTCATTGACACAAACACACAAATAAAAAAAATGACGAGTGTGTTCAGAGACCAAAGGAGGGGGGGGGGGGGGGGGGGGGGGGGAGGATGTGTGTGTTTGTATTCACTACTCGGACAATGCAATCGTACAAAACAAAACACACACACACACACACGAGAGACTAACTGTGTGCGACGGCGGTGTGTGACGTACGACCCGAGACGCTGGGTTGTCTCGGCCCGCTCTGCTGGGCGGACGCTCGGGAGTTTTGTTCACAGTTCAGAAAGTCGATCGGACCAAGAAACTAAAGATAAGCGACCGATGATACATGGAGCCTTTTAGTGGGGGTGGGTGGGGGGAGGGGGGGGGGCGCTTTTAATCAAACCCCGGCCTGGACCCCAGACAGTGTCAACGTTTGCTGCAGACACCACAGGCAACCACAGGCAAATGTTTAACACACGGGGAGGAAAAACCCATTTCAAAGGGTGAATGATAACCCGACTCCATGTACACCCGGGCGACGCTTTTAATGTTCACTGATGACGAGCTCGGCCACGCTGGAATACGCGGAATACCGTCAAGAGTGAAGTCATTGCGAGCCTGTCGATGAAGTTCAAAAACGAAAGCAAACAAAAAGAGTCAGAATTACAGATGAGAGAATAGATGTAATTATACGCTAAATAGACTAATAGACAGCTAATAGACTGGCCGTGACCTTGTTGTTGTAGGCGGAAGCGTTTCAATTAAAACACGATAAGTGCATAATTACCCACATTAGCTGCTTGAGCTGTGGACCCAACACACACACACACACACACACACACACACACACACACACACACACACACACACACACATAATGTACATCACATAAGCACTTGTACACATGCTTATATAAATATGACATGTTTCTGCTGATAATGTTTTCTTTCTGCTGTCAAAACACTCCATCGCACCGCATCATAATTATAATCTTGCCGTTGGTTATGTGTTGTGTATCCAGGGGTTAGATTCTGATTCTTTCTTCCAAAATGCTCTAAATGTGAACGTGTTGCCGTCACAAGAACATGTTATTATCTGCACCTCGCTGTGGCCCAACCTCGTTCCTCTCCTAATGTCTTTAAAAGCACTTTAAAACCAAACGGACTCCACTCAAGTGAAGACAGTCCTCGTCCCGTGTTATTTCAAGTGGATGGGTTTATTTATATAAAGTGTCCAATTAAAGTTCAATTTAACCAAGGGGGAAGAGCCTGCAGCTCTAAATTGAAAATTACCATGACTATTTAGTTGAATATTACCATGACTATTTACCGTAGTTGAATATTACCATGACTATTTAGTTGAATATTACCATGACTATTTACCGTAGTTGAATATTACCATGACTATTTAATTGAATATAACCATGACTATTTACCGTAGTTGAATATTACCATGACTATTTAATTGAATATAACCATGACTATTTAATTGAATATAACCATGACTATTTAGTTTAATATTACCATGACTATTTAATTGAATATAACCATGACTATTTAATTGAATATAACCATGACTATTTAGTTTAATATTACCATGACTATTTAATTGAATATAACCATGACTATTTACCGTAGTTGAATATTACCATGACTATTTAATTGAATATAACCATGACTATTTAATTGAATATAACCATGACTATTTAGTTTAATATTACCATGACTATTTAATTGAATATAACCATGACTATTTAGTTGAATATTACCATGACTACTAAATTGAAAATTATCATGACTATTTAGTTGAATATTACCATGACTATTTACCGTAGTTGAATATTACCATGACTATTTAGTTGAATATTACCATGACTATTTACCGTAGTTGAATATTACCATGACTATTTAATTGAATATAACCATGACTATTTAATTGAATATAACCATGACTATTTAGTTTAATATTACCATGACTATTTAGTTGAATATTACCATGACTATTTAGCTCAATATTATCATGACTATTTCATTATGACTATTTCATTGAATATTTTCATGACTATTTAATTGAATATTACCATGACTATTTAATTGAATATTACCATATTACCAATAGTTACCATTACTATTGATCAGATACTTCCAAAGCAATCTCCAGTGATTACATGTGCATGTCGTTGAGGAGCGGGCAGGTGTTAGATGAGGGTGTCTGGACTGCAGGTATTGAACCCGGTACCTTCAGGCCGGGACCAGGGTCCAAAGAGACCACCCGCCAATGGCTGATAGATTTGACCATTAGGCAGGTAAACAAACACAGGGTTACATATTAAACCAACTGGCTGGGAGTCAAACGCTCGACGGCCAACGCACGGTCCTGCGACCTTCACAACGGGACTGTGTTTTCCCCGCCGCTGAAAGATAAATATATTGATAGGTACTTTTTATATCCAGGTTTTCACGGTAATTAATCAACACATACTGTGCCGGCGACTGACTTGTGATGTCAGCTTCCCTCTGGGTGTCACATGGTGTCCATCCTCGCCAATTTGGACGCCACACATCCCACACTCCTCCTGGGAGATGGTAGGCGGGACAGTGTGTCGGGTTTGAACAG
>PIJE02001572.1:12500-18019 GCA_002895965.2 Coryphaenoides rupestris | reverse complement strand
TGACCGAGTCAGGTCAGCAATTTAATGGCACACACATTTCCACCTCCCCTCCCTCCAAACACACACACACACACACACACACACACACACACACACACACACACACACACACACACACACACGGAAGGGGCGGGAGTTGCCGTCGTGTTCCCTGCCCGCCAATCGATTGGCAACCGTTAACATCCTGGAGTTGCCTTCCGACGACGTGAACACCCATCTGCCCGTCCGCTTAAGCGCTCCTAATGCTACGCTAACTACGCTAACTACGCTAACTGCCGATCGATCATCGGACGGAACGCGCCGCAGACGTTCTCCGTGCCAAACCAGACCAATTTGGTTAACGTAGCATCTTAACGTCGCCTACCAGCCTACCCCCAGTGGACTGTAGCAACCGGTAGGCTGATCTAGATCTATCCGCCGTACATCTAGGTGGACACTCTTCCGCTTGTGATGTCACGTGGGGCCATTCCAACCGGTTTTTGGAATGGCTAATCACGCTCACACCTGGTGGCGCAACACGTCTCCTTTAAGATCATGAACAGGACAGTGTAGCTCCGATTTCTTTGCAGAATTTTGTCCTTTTAAATGGCCGGCAATGGCCGATATAATATGAATAATAATGGGGTTCATCAATTGATCAACAGAGACAAGGGGGTCGTGGATCGCTGCGTAGACAAGAGAGAACGTTCCATCTGAATGTGCAAAGTGGTCTCCGTTTGCGTTAGCATTCCCTCGCCTCACGTCCTCAGACCCGTGCCTAATCCGCTAAACGGCGGCCGCGGTCAACAACTGAGTGGGACGTGCAGCTCCTGTGGCTTCGCCCTTTGCGATCGGAAACCAAACTAACGAAACTTCTGGGAGCATTTTAAATCGAGCAAATACATTCAGCTTGGGGAGAGAATGTGCACAGGATACAAACAGTACATTACATTAGGGCACACCGGCGTATACTTCTGCAAAGTTTTCACGCATATTTGTCATAATTTAGAGGCCGTGGACACCGCCGACAAACAGCCCTTCGTTAGGCCGCGCAGACTTTGTACACAAGCCGCTTGGCGGTCGAACAGGTCGTTGGTTGCGTCCTGCAGACAAACCTCCTAATTGCCCTCCGGTCAGTGAGACTAATAGTGGTCCTGTCTGTCTGACGAGCCGCAGTGCCGGGCAGCAGTGCCTCACGTCGACGTTAGGGCGTCCATTAGTTTCCACCGCGGGGGCCAACGATGAACGCAACTCACTGTGCATCACTGCAAGTCACTTCGGGGATCACCCAAACCTAACATATCGTATATCATAGACTACACTGTACATAATGCCAAACCTCCCTCTCTTTCTCCGTCTCCGTCCCGGTCTCTCTCTCTCGCTCAGTCTCTCTCTCTCTCTCTCTCTCTGTCTGTCTCTCTCTCTCTGTCTCTCTTTCTGTCTCTCAGTCTCCCTCTCTCTCAGCCTCTCTCACAGTCTCACTCTCTCTCAGTCTGTCTCTCAGTCTCTCTCTCAGTCTCTCTCTCAGTCTCTCTGTCTGTCTCTCTCTCTCAGTCTCTTTCTCTCTCGGTCTCTGTCTCTCTTTCTGTCTCTCAGTCTCTCTCTCTCAGTGTCTCGGTCAGTGTCTCTCTCACAGTCCCTCTCAGATCCGCAGGGAAAATTATGACATTTCCGTAGCGGAGTTTCAGTCATGTTATCCGTGAAGTTCCGGGATCGCTCCAGAATCGCCAAGCAACTCGCTCGTTTTGTTTGGTTCTCATTATAAAGCGGGTGGAAGCGGGAACCGAGATTGCGACTTGAAATGAAACGAGTGACATCGAGCGCAACCCACCGTGTATACGATCGTAACGTAATGTACAGTCCCGTGTACAACGGCGTCGTTCTTGTTGCGCGCGTGTCCGTGTCGGCCATATTGTGCCCACGTTCGCTGGTCATTTGCATTTTTTGGCCGGCGATGAGATTACTGAACGTTCATTCAGTAAATTCCCATGCACATCGATTTGCCTAAATCTCCACATTAGTCTGCGCAGACAATGAAAAGATTGGCCAGTGCAGTGCAGTGCATTGAGGACCGAATCTCCTTCCCTTAATTCCTCGCGCCGCGCTGCAGGCGTATAATATTAACAGGAGTAGCATTCCGCGGCTCCCCGTACCAACCGCGGTATGCAGATTTCATTATGCGAGATTAAAAGCCCGCGCTCACAATCAGCCCGACGTTGAGACGTGGCTGATTGCGAGCGCGGGGGGGGGGGGGGAGTCTGCCCAGCTGTGTCTTAGCATTCGGATGGCGACCTCACCGCTGACCTTGAAGACGACGAGTGTTTGTTTCCTAGATGCACCTCTCGAGTTTGAGACAAAACACGCCGTGGACGGAGTAACCACCGATCGTCGGATCGCGAGGTTACAAGGTTATATTAAGATTAAGACCTCAACTCACCGTTGGAATCAAAAAACAAAAAACCCCAAAATAAGATCGTAAGTGAAGGAACATCTTGACAGTGTTATGATCCACATCACTCACTGTGAGTTTCCTCTCTCTCTCCGTCTATCAATCAACTCGTCAGCCACGTCCCCTCCGCTTGTTCCCGGTAACATTTAACCCTCTATTCAAGCTCCACCTTTCCACTCGCTGCGCTGCCAGGTTGTACCTTCGCTTACCCACGCGAGACTTTCCAGTAATTCAGCTGCCTGACTACCGGTTACCGACCCTGCCTGTTCCCCCCGACCCACCTGCCAATGTGCTTCGCTTGTTGCGCAGCAAGTTGCGCATTATAAAACACACAATAAATACAATCAAATAAAAACACAAATAATGAATGATAAAAAATAAAGCGATGTTTGGTATTCAAGTTCACGTACTTACTTATATACCACCGCGGAAAGTTACCACATACTGCATATCGGCCTGTGGGACAGAAGATGCGAATTCCCTCGCCCACAAAGACTCCCAACATCTCCACCTCGTCACGCCCGGTGGACGTAGATTTGGATAATGAGCTACTGAGGAGAGAGAGAGAGAGAGAGAGAGAGAGAGAGAGAGAGAGAGAGAGAGAGAGAGAGAGAGAGAGAGAGAGAGAGAGAGAGAGAGAGAGAGAGAGAGAGAGAGAGAGAGAGAGAGAGACACCACAAGGACGCGGTTAAGAGGCCAGCAATAGCAGTAGCCTTGATGTCTCTTCCCGTAACTGGAACACACGCTGACTGAGAAGAGCCCAGCTGGGAGTGTTGGGACTGTGTGTGTGTGCGTGTGTATGCGTGTGTGTGTGTTGGAGACTGCTGGGACTGTGTGTGTGTGCGTGTGTATGCGTGTGTGTGTGTTGGAGACTGCAGTGGGTGGATTTTGTTTATCTGTTTTTGTTTCAAGGGTTTTAATCGTGGCGGAAATAAATGTTTCTGTTATGCTGAGTGTGTGAGAGAGAGAGAGAGAGAGAGAGAGAGAGACAGAGAGAGAGATAGAGAGAGAGAGAGGGAGAGAGGGAGAGAGGGAGATAGCGACTTGGCAACCGACGGCGTTATCTGCATAATGGAAATATAATGGAGTTTCATATCTACACAGGGCCGGGGCCTTGTAATTGGCTGCTATGCCGTCGAGGTGTTTGCTCGCCGGACGGGTTAAACATCGCTCCGTCCGGCGGTCCGCTGCACTCTTGACAGTCATTCAAACGGAGGCTGATTTTTCTTTTTCTCAACGCTTTTTAGAAACATCGCAAACGTCGTCTGCTAAGGGTTTTCTGAGGCGAGCCCGCCGCCTCGCAGAGGGTCGGAACGCCCCAAATGCCGTCTTGAGCGGATGGGCTGTAGTTTTTTTGCTGTATTCTGAGCACAACCGATTTTGCTGATAATGACGCCATAAAAAGACCCGAACATTTATCCTTCCTCGGTGTCCCAAGTCCAAAACAGGCAATTATTCCCCTCCGACCTACAAGATGCAACAACAGCAACAACAGCCGCAAACATACGAACAACGATGCTTCGACATTTGTGATGCTAATTCATTCGGTTGCTTGTTAGTGAGAACATGCGCTGGGAATCGATGAGGGAAACGCAGCAGAAACCGTCCAGCAGGTTAACAATAGACCACCGCATGTTACCGTCACCCGGGGGCTCAGCGAGTCGCAATGGATGGAGACGGGTTGACAATGTTTAGACATTTTGTTCTCGAATCTCTGCTCTCTCTGCCATGAATCTCTGCTTCCGATGCACAGTTTTTATGTTTCTTAATAGTATAGAGAAAGAGAGAGAGAGCGAGAGAGAGAGATACACAGAGAGACAGAGAGACAGAGAGAGACAGTTACAGAGAGACAGAGAGACCTAGAGAGAGACAGAGACCGAGAGACTAAGAGAGAGAGACACTGACAGAGAGACTGAGAGAGAGAGAGACCGAGAGAGAAAGAGACTGAGAGAGACAGACAGAGACTGAGGGAGAGAGAGAGAGAGAGAGAGAGACTGAGAGAGACAGACAGAGACAGAGAGAGAGAGAGAGAGAGACTGAGAGAGACAGACAGAGAGACAGAGAGAGAGAGAGAGAGAGAGACGAGAGAGAGAGACTGAGACAGACGAGAGAGAGAGAGAGAGCAGAGAGAGAGACCGAGACACTGAGAGAGAGAGAGACGAGACACGAGAGAGAGAGAGACTGAGAGAGAGAGCAGAGAGAGAGAGACTGAGAGACTGAGGAGANTTAGCTGAGTTCACGTTCACATTATCGTTCAGACCTTTCTCGATAACCTCTAGAACAATACAATCTTATGTAGCATTTGTAACACACACACACACACACACACACACACACACACACACACACACACACCATAACACACACACACACACACACACACACACACACAGGACATAAACAGTCCTCTGCCTTAATTGGCTCCCTCAACAGCCTGTCACCCAAAACAGTACAGCTGTGCCTGTCTCGCTCTTTAACCCGCACATGAGAGCGTGAGAGAGAGAGGGATGGAGAGAGTGAGAGAGAGAGAGAGAGAGAGAGAGAGAGAGAGAGAGAGAGAGAGAGAGAGAGAGAGAGAGTGAGAGAGCGGGCCACCATTAACACATTTCTCAGAGTGACTGGCTTGGCATTAATGCAAAGAGAAGGAAGGCAGTTCGTCAGGTTGAAAAGTGTCGCCGTAGGACGCGCGACGTGAGCGCATGTAATATTATTTATTTTTCCCTTCCGTCGAGGCATGGATTCAGTACATGACTAGTTTCGGCTGTACTGGCGCAGTGTGTGATCCACCTCTGCTACTATGACACGCAGGCGTGGAGTAGGGTGGGTGGGTGTGTATGTGTGTGTGGGGGGGGGGTCCACAGCAGACTGCATTGCTCCAGGTCAGATGATGTCAACCCCAGCGTGCATCGGCGCAATCAAAACACTCGCCGCTGGGACAGTAGAGAACCGTGCGAGAACCCTGCTTGTTTAGATATGAGGAATAGTGGGCAAGCACAAGGAAAAGCGTTTCATTGATTCCCCCAAGGGCCTCACCAGGATGCCATAAACACAGTGTCTTAGTGACGTAATCCATTTCTATGACGTACAATGT
>PIJE02001572.1:5000-7500 GCA_002895965.2 Coryphaenoides rupestris | reverse complement strand
CTGTCACCGTCTCTCTCTCCATCCCTCTCTCTGTTCCTGTGTCTCTCTGTCAGTGTCTCTCTCTCCATCCATCTCTCTCTGTTCCTGTGTCTCTCTGTCACCGTCTCTCTCTCCATCCCTCTCTCTGTTCCTGTGTCTCTTTGTCAGTGTCTCTCTCTCCATCCATCTCTCTCTGTTCCTGTGTCTCTCTGTCACTGTGAGACTATTGTTGTGTCTCTCTCTGTTCCTGTGTCTCTCTGTCACTGTGAGACTATTGTTGTGTTGGCATCTGCGTCCGATGATAACATAACACAAAACAGATAATAGATCGGACAATAATGTCAGTTAATATGAGACAACATGAAAAGTAACAGGGTTAGGGTTAGACGATAACAAAGACAATATCAATACGTGGAAACACAGTCAATATTGGTTTTTCTTCCAAGGACACTGGATAACTCTGCCTCTCGCGTCGCTAACGAAACCAAAATGAAGTCTCTTTCTCGCTCAAAAGCCACTGCTTACACTCGCCGCCATGACAACCAAGCCTTTCTTTGCCTGAAAACTAATTAAAACCGATCGTATTGTTGCTCGTCGGTCGTAAAGACAGACTCTCTTTATCTGCAAAGCGCTTCCTGTCAACGAGGTAGTCGATTAGATTTGGAATTTGCAATCATTTTTAGATATTTCTTTTCTTTGGCACACTTCTTCGGCGTGCTGGAGGCGAGGTTGGGGCTTGTTCACCGATTCTACAAAGTCTGCCAAAGAAAGAAATACGAGTGTATGCCGTGTACGTCACGCCATGGTTTTGGAAACGGCCTCAAGGTCAAGGGGTCAGGAGAGTGGGGACTCAGGGTCAAGCCAGCGTCGTGTCAAACGTTGACGCCACGTTTTGGTTCTTGCAAAACAGACGCAGTCCCTGTGTCCTCAGAGTATCCTCCGTCCCATTTGCTCGTTCACTACACTCTCGAGGAGACGTACGGCGTCGGCGAGCGGTCGAGCGGCAGGACAGGACGGCAGCTCCGGGTCCGGGACCGATCAAAACCTCCGGACTTGCTTTTCTGTGTGATGTTCCCTGACTGTATGCTCGGTCACTGAAGCCACGTTCGGCCGGCCACCTGAGTACAGCGCCGGTGGGAACGCCGGTGATGGAGGACGACATTAGGAAACGAGGGAGAGGGAAATCGCTGTATAATAACCATTGGAATGCGGCCCGTAAGTTGACGTCTAAAAATGACTAATTTCCCCTCTCAGAGCAGGAAGCTTGACGACGGAAAGTAGCCAAGTAACTCCAAGCCCGAGTGTGTGTGTGTGTGTGTGTGTGTGTGTGTGTGTGTGTGTGTGTGTGTGTGTGTGAGTTGTGTGTGTATGGTTGTGTTTGTGTTGCGTGTGTTCTGAGGCTACAAAACAACTAATGCCACAAACGCCGAGGACTAATTAAGCAGCTAACTAACTCCCTGCTGATCCATTGTACTTCTCCGGCCAAAGATACGGCGGCCGACCTGCGCTGGGGCGTCCGAGAGTTGAGCGCCTTCAACAACACTGGACTGTCCACACACTGCAGGATACTCTGCTTCCTTCTGGAAGATAGTTTCCTTCCTTTTACCTGAGCTTCCTTTCCTTCTCTCCCTCTCCTTCTCTCTGTCTATGTATGACTGTCGCCGGCCACGTGAGCGGCAGAAGCCTCGATCAATTCAATCAACATGAGTGAGGTTCCATCTGAGCTGCTGACTCGCTGGCGCCCCCGGTGGACAGCTGACTGCTCCGCCGCCACAACCCCTCAACATGTCACGCATCGACCTGTATGTCTACGTGCATGTCTGTCTGTCTGTCTGTCTGTCTGTCCGCCTGTCTGTCTGTCTGTCTGTCCGCCTGTCTGTCTGTCTGTCTGTCTGTCTGTCTGTCTGTCTATCTGTCTTTATCTATCTATCTATCTATCTATCTATCTATCTATCTATCTATCTATCTATCTATCTATCTATCTATCTATCTATCTATCTATCTATCTATCTATCTATCTATCTATCTATCTATCTCTATCTATCTATCTATCTATCTATCTATCTATCTATCTGTCTGTCTATCTATCTATCTATCTATCTATCTATCTATCTATCTATCTATCTGTCTGTCCATCTCTATATTTAAATCTCTCTACCTCTATATCTATATCTCTGCATCTCTTCATTTACATTTAGGGCATTTGACACTTTTATCCAGAGCGACTTCCAAAAAGTAAGTAAGAGAGAGACAGACACTATATCGCTGTGGTGCATCAAGATAAGAATAGAGGAGCTGTCAAGCATTCATAATTGCGAGGTTAATGGAACGAGTTTCATAACTGCAAGGTAGCCTGCATAATAGCTGGGATAAGAGCAGCCGTGCCGTTCTGAGTGCATTACCAACAACTAAGAACACACAATACAACATGCTGAACAATGCCAAGTACTATTAATAACGGCAAGACGTACGAACACGCAATTTAGTACTCGTTCGCTTGTGTCTCTTGTGGAAGCTGGTG
>PIJE02001572.1:0-2500 GCA_002895965.2 Coryphaenoides rupestris | reverse complement strand
GGAACTGTCCACACACACACACACACACACACACACACAGAGAGAGAGAGAGAGTAGCCCCTTCAGACACCATGCACTCATTCTGATGAGGTGGTCTGTATGTGTTTGCGGAGCTGTCCAATCACATACGTGCGTGCGTATACACACACAAACACACACGCAAGCACTCGCACACATCGAGAGAAACCCTTTCTTGAATTTCTCGCTCACTTTGAAGATTCTGTAACACATGCCATAAATGTCTCCTTTTTCTTCAAAAAGATATTGAAAGGTTGAGCTGAGCACTGTGTTTCGTTCGGCACTTTCCAACCAGGTGATCAGTAGGGGTGTTTACGTAACACATCGCCATCCTCAGCTCAATCAACACTGTTATACACTATTACATATACCGACATAATACATTATTATTGATTTTTTGTGAATTCCATGTGAATGTAGCCGCTAAACAGTACATGGGTTTATTTTTTTCTTTCCCTTTCTTTACTCCTTTTTTTTTTTACCATCCTCCCGTCCTATTCCTTTGTCTCATCCCCAACCTCTCTTTTGTTTGTCTATCTCATCTCCTCCTCACCTCTCCTCAACTCTCCACTCTTTTGTATCGCCTCTTCTCTCCTCTCCTCCTCACCTCTCCTTTGTTTCTGCCCTCCCGTCTCCTCTGCTCTGTTCCTCCTCAACTCTCCTCTGCTCTGTTACTCCTCACCTCTCCTCGTCTTTGTTCCTTGTCTCCTCACCTCAGCTCTCCCTTGATGAGCACTCCGGAGCCAGTACTTCCTTGGCTCCGGTTTTTTCCCCTCTAATAAGCAGGAACTCGAACTCGCCGGAGCCCCGGACAAACAACTCCATATAAGGAGCTGTGTTTGCTCATCTATCTACTGGCCGGCGGCTCTCTCCGGCTGCCCTGAGTGGCCGGCTCCTAATGCCCATCGACACAATGACCGCCACACATCGATCCCTGGCCATCTAAAAAGTGCTTTTAAAGATATTACCGGATAGCCTCCGGCTGTTTGCGATTGACTCTAATTGGGAACTCGGTCTTGGTCTGCAGTATCTACACCGCTCGGCTCTTGCAGCACACACACACACACACGCACGCACACACAACCAAGTCCACACGTAATTTCACCATGAACTGAAATTGGTAGCTCCCTCCCCCCCATGTGTGGTTTCTCAGATAGCCGTCGGAGGCCTATATTTCCCAGCCAAGCAGTAATAACCC
Organism: Coryphaenoides rupestris; assembly: GCA_002895965.2. Lineage (NCBI taxonomy): Eukaryota > Metazoa > Chordata > Actinopteri > Gadiformes > Macrouridae > Coryphaenoides > Coryphaenoides rupestris. The sequence continues at coordinate 1,284 of PIJE02001572.1, read as the reverse complement.
AGCTCTGGGTTCCCACGTCTCCTGGAGAAACTTTTTGAGACGTGTGGCAGTATCTCCTAGCTGCTACACACCACCTAAAGTGGCCTGGGGCTCGTTCTCCGAAGAATAGGACACAGGAAGGTTAAATAAGTTGGTTTATTACATATTTTGTTGTTTATTGTAGACAGAACAGGTGGTACATGCTAATATGTTAGCGGCAGCGCTCTCCTTGAGTGTGTGTGGTGATGGCTGGTTTAACCTGTGGGCATTGGTTAGCCAATGCACAGGTGTGCAGCCTCACCCAGCCCCAGAGTCTAATCAGCCTGACTGGGGCCAGGTGAGGCTGCTTAAACCAGCCACCAACCACACACACTCCACTCCACAGGCTCTGTATGAAACTTTAATGTGATTGTTATTCTAGCCAGGCTAGGCCATTTCTAGCTATTGATTGTTACAGTTTCCAACAACAATGTATTTGCACAGAGTTGGCCTTAACTTATCATTACACTTCCTGCAGCAGAGCGTAATGCTAACACCGTAAACACCTCGGATCAGGGCTCAAAATCGGGGCCCCAAAAGCCGGGGTATATTGACGTCCATTATGTGTTGCTCCATTGCTTTCCAACACAGAAGAGCTCACCTGAGTTCTCAGGTGAGCCAAAGTTTAGCCAATGGAGTTTGAGCAGGTGTGTCGTGAGTGAGACCAATTGGTAATCAGTGTTTACCATTTGAAAGCAAGTGTTTCACCATTGTGCACATAGCTCCAAAGAATAATAATACGAAAGAATTAATTCTGTTCTGAATTAATACAGCACGCAATGTGGTCTGTGTTTCCTTAATATATTATAAAACATTGTAGAAGTTTACTCGAAATTGAGTGCTTCATAATTTGAACATAAGAGAGAAAGAGGAATTGGCATCTAACTATAACAGCAGTAGTCTGTGTATGTATGTTTGTATGTCTGGCAACCATTCATCCAATCGAATTCACACGATGAATCGACTTCACACGATCGACTTCACTCGATGTTAAATTGTAGCAAAGTGTTGCACATTTGTCATTTTGTTTCTTTAATCACAAACATTTGATGCATCAGCGATGTCTCTTTCGGACTGAACTTTTGTTCCAGGAAATAACCTGGTCCCAAATAGCTAGATGTCAGCAAGGACAGCAGCCAGTGGATTATCTCACGTCCACGATTAAGTGGAATGGACCCAAGGAAGTGCAGTAGTGTCGAGTGTTGCTGCAAGCAGCAGCAATACCGGAGGCCACACAGTCGGCTCCTTCTGAACAGGCAGGTTGTA
>PIJE02001571.1:102500-119837 GCA_002895965.2 Coryphaenoides rupestris | reverse complement strand
GCCTCCGTTGCGTTGTGGCCGTCTGCTGGTTCGACGGCCTCGTCTCAATTAGAGCCCCCCCCCCGTGTCTGTGAGCGTGCATAGGCCCTGTCAGCTGTTAGCACGAAACGCTAATTGCTAAGAAGGGGTCCTCACCGTGACACCGTGCTGAGACTGCCTCAAAATGAACCCCCGTTTACCAAGTGCAGTAAAAGACCACACACACACACACACACACACACTATACTTATTCCTGGCAGCAAGGTTTGATTGAAACAACAACTCATCATCACTCTGCCATATTTAGCGAACAAAGGGAACGACGCTCCGGGGGTCTCGGCGTCGCACATGTTGCGTGTCACGTCAGCACATCAGGGGTCTGTGTGTGTAGCGGTGTGTCTAGCGCTGTTTGGTGTGAATGTCTCTCAGATGGATCCCCATTGGCTACCAAAAATGTAGAGGGGAGGGGGGGGGAGAGAGGAATAATATACACACACAGTGGCATCACAAACACACTGCAACTGTGCTGACATAGCACACAGAGGCACGCATATACAGGAACACACACACACACACACAGGCATCGCAAACACAGAGAAACACAAACATATATGTATACATACAGTATGCACATACATGAATTTGAACCAATCCGTGTGCGCACATGGATAAATAACAGGGTTGAAAATAGTGCCGAGTTATCTGTGAATCTCAAGCAACCTCTCTTTGGACGCACAATGATGAATTTTGAATTAGGCGAGTCATCTGTATCTGGGTAAGTCAGGCAAAGTCACAGATCTCTAGGCATATCCCTTTAATGTTTCAGTAGTACACTGTCATAGAGCCATTTATGGTTTGGCTTCTGGGGGAAAAAGGGGACACAGTGTGTGTGTGTGTGTGTGTGTGTGTGTGTGTGTGTGTGTGTGTGTGTGTGACAACACAAAACAGAAATAAACTTTTTACAATGTCAGCTCGTTCCCTCAGAAGTTGTGGTGTTTTTGTCACCAACTGGAAACTGGCGCTCTCAGCACAAATGTACAACATGGCTGAGGCCTCTTTCAACTCATCCAAATGACTCAAAGGCTTCTCTGTTTACATCCCCTAGATCAATAGGCATCCCTCCCAGCATTTTATGTTCCATCATAATAATATGTTTCACTTGGAAATGTGTCGTATCACAAAAGCAAAAACCTTTTCTCACTCTTTGAGCCTCTTTTGCTGTAAACGTCTATGCTGTGAAGATGAATTGAAAAAAATCGAATTACCAGTCATGACAAGTCTGGATCATTGTTCACTCCTCTCAGGTCCGATGTTTCCTTTAATGTGAGACAGGTAAAATATGTTATAGTATTATGATAGAATACAATAGCCAAACTCCCATCTCATATAATAATGGCAACATTTCTCTAAGGCGCTAGCTATTACTCTGGATGACCACCTTTATCCCTCATCACAAAGGCAATTCTGTTAGTGTATTTTTGTGTGGAAAGGGTGAAACTGGAAGAATGACCATGGTGTATAAGGGTTCATGTTAAGGACATGCAACAAGGTTCATGGGTCTTAACTAAAGTGCCAGCTAGCCCAATAGTTATTTAGGCTTTTTTTGTCACTGTTACGAAAGCAATAGCACAATTCTGAATAAGATAATATGTTTTTTCCAGTCTCTGTGTGGAGTGTCTGAGGTTGATTGTTTGTTTAAGCAGCCTCCCCTGACCAAAGTCAGGCTGAATAGGCTTCAGAGCTGAGTGAATTTGCACCTGTGGTGCATTGGGTAATCAAGGCTCACAGGATAAACCAACCATCACCTACAAGCTGTGGAGCTACCAGCCGTGTCGACGGGCAACCACCTCTCAGCACCAGCCCTCTTCCCCCCCACGGCAGCGACAGTCGCTGGTGGAGCCCAGCAGAGGACGAGGGAGGCACTGCAGCAACCGCCACAAGCAACATCTGTAGCTGGCCGCCCCTGGAGTCAGACTGCAGCAGCCTAGGTCCAGACTCACCACCACCATCCAGCACGGCAGCCCAGAGGCCCCACGCTCCGGGAGGGAGACGGGGATAGTGTCCCCCTCGCCCCAGTGTTGGGTGGCACTAGCGAGGGATGTAGCGACGGTCCTCCGGGGAGCTACCACCGAGGCCCAGCTGTCAAGCTTCAACCCGCGCAGACAGCCCTGCAACGGCCAAGTCCAGAGACACCAGAGCCAAGTCTGATTAGTATCTGGGGACTGGGTGAGGCTGCACACCTGAGCCGCATTGGGTGATTAAGGCACACAGTCATCATTACACACTCTGGTGGAACAAAGCTCAGACTTGTCTACATTTAACACCTGCTTTGGCCGTAACCTCTTGCCAACTGTCCAATAAACTGGTTTGTACAACAATCTATCGGTGTCCAGGTCATCAGAGGAGCCCAGCAAAGCGGTGGTGCGTGCGCGGTGGGGGGTGCTACTGCCAATCTCTGCCAAACAGTTCTTCTCTGCTCCAAACTCAGGTCCTGATCTTGTTTTGGCCTTGAAATGCCATTTTGGAGGCACTTCAAGGCCACAATTAAGTGACGCCAACGCTGAGAGGGTATGCCAACGCCAATCCGAGAAGAGTTGAGCGTCAACTATAATATAACATCATGGTGTGCCGGCGCATTTCATGTACAACATTGCTCATTGATAATGCCCCACTCTCTATGACACATACTAGCTAGGGATGGCCCAAATACATAATTTAAAGCATGGGAATATTGACACGGTTTCCGAACAAATATTCAAATAGTCAGAGAAAAAGAAAGGCAATTCATGGGGTGTATGTTTCCCTGCCTGAATCAGAGGTTTTTTGGGATATTTTGGTCTCGTTGTTACAAACCTTCTAAAATCTTTAACCCTCCCGATTGCCACAACCTCTTATTTCTATGGCCGCAATCAACTAGTGGGAGCGCCACCATTCAATATTAAATCCTGGGGAGAACCCTAAAACATTTAATAAACATTATTGCTACTACAACCAGTTAGCAACGTCTGTCTCTGTCAGTCTTGCCGATTGTCACACTGGAAGTGTTCAAATAATGTCTCTGACTGAGGGATGCTTCTCTCGCGCCCTTACATATATGTTATATGTTATCCCTGGGATTTTTTTACAACATTAAATCTAATGTTCTACCTGTGGTTCGCAAATATAAAAAAATATATTATTTAACAAAAAGAACGCCATTTGAATCCTGATTTGAGATTCCAAAAACCTACCAAAAACCTTTGGGCTCTGCGCTAACACTACCTTAAAATCATCTTTAAAAGTTATCACAAATTTGCCATCGGCCGTAACTGGGGATACCTCCTCCCCACCTTCTTCCTAGAACTCTCTGCCCCAAAACATTTTAAATGTCACAGGGGATACACTTACACTTCACGGTATTGTATAGGATTGTAAGGATAAAAGTGTTCACCAAATGGTGTATATGTTAGTGTTAGTTTACTGAACTAGTTGAATTACCAGGCTGTCTAAAACATTATTTAGATTTCCTGTTAGAAGTTATCATTTTAAAAACTGGATGGCAATCTAGGACCCAAGGTAAGTAAACAATACAATTTTGCTTCTCATCTATCTAATTTGTGTGAACGCTAGAATTAAGGTAGAACTATTAATGAGTAATGGGGAGAGCAAGTACTGAAGATATAAAAAATGTTGATCACAAAGTAGTCGACTTGTCGCAACAGCTGGAACTGCAGTATAATCCCTCTTGTGTCGTTACGTTCCCCGCCTGCAATTACCCGCAATGATGTCATGTTTAGAGATTTGACAAGTTCGTTGTCTCCCATCTTGCCTTCTACAATGAGCATTACAACCGTAATGCCTTCCTTTTTGCAACAAACACATTAGTTGTGGTTAGAATGCAGAATTAAGCAGCGAATTGCATATCTGCCAACTAAATACTCCCCCCCCAAAATGAGGAGGGCATAGATCTCTCATAAAAGTCATCATTCTGAAATGTAGCACTTTTGCAAATGGAAAAAAATGTGAAAGGTCATGTAGAAAAGCTTCTGAACTGTCATATAAAGAGGTAAAGCTTTCAGGATTGGTTTTAGAGGACATTCATTCAACGTATCCTCAGTTGTCAGTATGTGCATCAAGTACTTCATTTTTTCAATGTACCATGAATTAATTGACCAAGAATTTAATTAAAAAAGCAGTGTAAATGTGAATTTAAATGGCTCTTTGCTTAATAGCAGCGAGCTCAGGCACTCCTCTCGCTCTGTCGCAATTTGACATACAAACAAGAATTATGAGCTTGGATCCCTATTGAAGATAAGACACGATTTTGCATTGGATGGGATTTTAAAGGAAAATGTCAGCCTGGCTCATTTGGGTGATAGAAGCACAGTGAAGGGGCCATAAAACACGAAAAGAACCCTCTTTGTTGAGAAGCTGACGGATGAGGCGGCCATCTTTATTCACAGCCAGACCTGTAATACAAAACAAATGTTTGCGTGCACTCTCTACCTCGTGCTCTCTATATAAGTCTCTCTCTCTCTCTCTCTCTCTCTCTCTCTCTCTCTCTCCTCTCTCTCTCTCTCTCTCTCTCTCTCTCTCTCTCTCTCTCTCTCTCTCTCAATTTGGGGGGTAATCCAAACACGGCATAATCACGAGACAAAATCGCTCTCGGCGGACTTTGTCGTTAATAACAATCGCGTAATCAAATTAAGCCCGTTCCTCCTCCCCTATCTACTGGTGACAGTAGCGATTAGCCGACCCCGTAACGAGGGGCTCCGCGGGCCCCGGCAGCCCGCTCTGATCTTCGCGCCCCGCTGATCCGCACACCCCACTTACAATTTTCAAGTACAATTCTCTTTACATTCTGTTCAAGGGTAAGACCTGATCCTGTGCCAAAAGCTTTCTGCACTTAATGACAGAACAAACTTAACAGCACCGGGATATGACTGCATGCATAATTGAACAATGTCCTCATTTCTGTTGCAAAATCACCAGCCTGAAAAAGGTCACATAAAAAAAGTGCGGAAATAACTGGACAGACACATAAGTGTGTCGCGTAATGGATGTTGGGAATGGGGAGCATGCATGGAATCCTTAAGAAGGCTGCGCAGAAACTGTGTGTGTGTGTGTGTGTGTGTGTGTGCGTGTGTGCGTGCGTGCGTGCGTGTGTGTGTGTGTGTGTGTGTGCGTGTGTTTTCCTGCCTGTCTATCACTCAGAGCAGTCCACTTCTTTCAGAGATACTGGGGGCTTGCAGGCCAGGACTATTATACTTGGGCAGACAGGAGCCCCAGACCGGTGCTCACGATGAGGCCGACATCTAGCACCGGCTTCGTATATAAACTGCAAATTAACCTGCTGTTGCACTGTTGCACCATGCAGTAGGCCACCACCACCACTAGGGGCATAAAATAACGAATAAATAAATAATGAGATAAATAATAAATAATGAGAAGGATGAAAGAGGAACGCAAGAAATCCCAAAACATTACAATCGATTACACGACCCAAAGCTCAGCAAGCACTAGAGTAGGCCTACTACTAGTTTCCACGAGGCTAATTTACACACATCGAAAGTTAATTTTAATCTGTATTTTATACGTCCATGTGTGTTATACACCCACACCAGAGCTCGGCTGGACATGCAGTGTTTGAGCTGCTTTTTACTCTTGGAGAGCTCGCAGGATACACTTCTAAACACATTTTAATTCCTTGTACCCATTGGCGAAAATGTTTAATGTGACGTATCCATTTGAATTGCGCTTTAGTTTAAGGCTATTGTTTAAGGCGGGGCAGGGTACTTTGTATTTTGTTGATTGTGTAGAAATATTGAACACATTTTATCTCTGTAGCGAGGAGTGCTGCTGCCCGACGGCTTCGTTTGGAAGTCCTGTCTCCTGGGCAGGAGTACGCCGCTAGACATACGGGATTCATACAGTCTCCTGGGCAGGAATACACCGCTAGACATATGGGATTCATACAGTCTCCTGGGCAGGAATACACCGCTAGACATACGGGATTCATACAGTCTCCTGGGCAGGAATACACCGCCAGACACACATTATTCATACCATGTCCTGGGCAGGTATACACTGCTAGATACACAGTACTCATACCATTCTCCGTGTTAGGGTGTCGAATATAAAAACCACATTCAATCTGAATAAGCTGCTGGTGAGATGTGTGATGGTCAATAATTGAAAAACCGTTGGTGTGAAAATACCCCCCTTAAAAAAAAGGCCAGCTCTCTGTTGTCATTGTTAGGATGCATCAAGGTGAGCTAGCAGTAAAACGCGGTGTGTTCACATCCAGAGCCTCCATGTTATCTTATGCCGGCCCAGTCCTCTGTATCCCATGAGCCGGCAGGGCCACTGGGTCCCCGTCGGAGTAAAGGTTCTCCCCCTGAGGCCTGGGACTGCTTGGGGTGAAGGTACAATGCTACAAGGGGTTCCTGAAGCTAGCCCCATCAGCCCTGTGTCCGCCCCTGGGCACAGCGCTGACAGGCCTCGGCTGAAATGATAGACTGCAACAAATCAAGTCTATTTTCGGTTCTACAGAGCTTGTATCTCTAGATCCCGTTGTGGGTTTTGTACCGCATCTTTTTAACTTTCAAAGAAACTGGGGTAGAATTGCTTATACAGAATGGTTCTCAGTTGGTGGCACCACTGTATACACAGGAAACCGCTCCTACCCAAAACAGCTGCGCAATATGCAAATATAGGAATCAATCTCACTTCACATCTAGCTAATATGAGTAATTATATGTCTTGGCACACGATTCATTCAACAATTGGTCTATCTACCATGTTTGTTTCTAAACAAACAATCTTGTGATTCCCAATTATTCATATTTTTGGCAGAAAAGGTTAGGTAGGAAGCCAAAGAGATAGAAAAAGCGAAAGCTGACTCTAAAAGTGATTGGAACTACAAGCTACCAGTAGATTGATTATAATTAGAACGTTTGGCTGAAACATTTCCTCTTGGATGTTCCTAGGGCACGGAACTGCTAGGAATGATGACGACGTCGCTGTCGATTCGCCAGTGTTAAAGCGTATCAGGGTGAAAAAAACATAGATTTCCTATTCAACAATGACCCTGTTACAATGCATTCACGTGGCATGCATCGCAGACGCACACACCTGTATTCCTATGGAGCAGTGTACAACCTAGAGGGTTCCACTTACGAAATGTTGCCTCGGACAGAACCTCACTGCAGTCTAATTGATTCACGATCGATTCAGTCCTGGGAAAATCAATGCCTTTCAGAAAATAGGAACAACACAGGAATTCACATGCGCAACAAACCGCCACAGTGACACAGTTGTATGCACACATCATCCCGTGTAGTGGAAGTGACAGGAGAGCAAGGGACAGAGAGATCATTGGAAATTAACGCAAAAGTGAAAGGGCAGCACATGTATATGCTGGGGAGTAGAGCGAGAGAGAGGGAGAGAGAGAGGGAGAGAGAGAGAGAGATACACTTTAGTGCGAGTCAATTACCAGGCGGGACTCTCTCTATGCAACGTTAGAGCCGGTGAGAGAGAGAGAACTTGAACCCAATCAGTAACCGAGTCCATTTTAAATAAGCACGGAACGGCGATGGAAAAAAAAAACAGCTGCATAATCAACGTCATCATCCTAATCACCACCAGGAACCCATTAAGGGCAAGATTATTAAAAAGAAGGTTTCCCCAGATGGTGCCCATTTACCTTGGCAGCAGACTTTAACTTAACCCTGAGTCCTCCGCCGACAAACACAACATTAAAACCACTCCATTATGGAACACAAACATGTTTGCCGTGGCTCATTTTACCTCTAAATATGGAATTATGTGGGGCAAAATATGCTTTTAAAAAGGCGGGTGAGGAGAAAGCGTTTTCTTGCAATAACAACAAAAACCCTGTGGTCATTAATAAAGCAGACGAAGACGCGGGTGCCATGCTCAGTACGAGTGGGGAGGAGGAGACTTCACAAAAGAGGGGAAGAAAAGAGGGAGACGAGGGGAATTGTGTCTCTATATCAACATCATAAACTGCAAGAGGGCAATTTACATACAATAATACACTCATTCAGAGGAGGTGGGAGGAGGAGGTGGTGGCGGTGGTAGTTGGTGAGTGGGGGCTGGCTGGCTGATCAAAGCGCATATCATGCAACCCGCTAAAAATGGATGCTCAGATCGGCAGTTGATTATAAAATGCAGTCTGAGGCAGAGAGACAATGACACAGGTACCCCGTCAAGATAGAGAGAGAAAGAGAGCAAGAGCGCGAGAGAGAGAGAGAGAGACAGAGAGAGACAGAAGGGAGAGATAGACAGAGAGAAGATAGACAGAGAGAGAGAGAGAGAGAGAGAGAGAGAGAGAGATGAGAAGAGAGATGAGAGAGAGGACAGATAGGGAGAGAGAGAGAGATAGACAGGAGAGAGAAGACAGAGAGAGAGAGAGAGACCAGAGAGATAGAACGAAGAGAGAGAGAGGAGAGTAGGAGAGAGAGACGAGAGAGAGAGAGAGAGAGAGAGGAGAGAGAGAGAGGAGAGAGAGAGAGAGAGACATACGAAGAGAGACAGAAAGGGAACATACAGAGAGACACGGACAGGGAGAGACCAACAGTGAGAGACCGACAGACAGACAGAGAGTGAAAGGACAGACAGGCCGACACACTGGTGGGGGTTGGAGGGTCCAAACGAGGCCCCAGGTTCAAGGCCCTAACCAACGCTGTCCTCCAAACGAGCTTTACATCAGCTTCCAATTAAAGGAGGCACCTTCCCCCTCCTCCAGACACACACACACCACACTACACACACACACCACACACACACACACACACACACACAACACACACACACACACACACACACACACACACACACCACCACACCGCCACCGTGAAATTATCCGCTGCAATCCTGACAATCACACATATGCTCATCTCCTGGAATGCAGAGAATAAATTATATTATATTCTATAATATTGTATTGTTCTGTTGCGCATTCCGTTAGAGCATCGGCCCTTTTTCATTTCACTGCACATCCTGTGTGTGTGTGTGACAATTCATTATTGCTTCTTGAATCTTCAATCTTGAAAAGAAAGAAGAAGAAAAATAATATCCAGAGAATAGGACATGCAGCCACATGGTCACAGAGTTGGAGGAGAGGAAACGAGGAAAAGTATTCAGTGAGAAGGAAGAAAGAACAAAGAAAGAAACAAAGCACAACCCAATAGAAAAACAAATGAAGGAAAGTGGATGATAAATAAAGGAAGTAAAACGGAAAGACCGACAGAAATAAAGAAAGAAAGAAAGGGAGGGACGGAAAGGAACAGCACGCACAATAAAGCGAGAAAGTGGGCGAGACGAAAAGTGAAAAAGAAAGCCAGAGAATGATACGATGAAAAATGGCACCAGAAGTGCCATTTGGGGGGGGGGGGGGGGAGGGAGCCCAGTGGGGGTTGGGAGGGGTGGTAAGGAGGCAAAGAAAGGTGAGGAAAGCAGGAAAAACAACAACAACAACAACAACAACCATGACACACCTCAGAGGTCAGCGGCTGGGAGGAGGAGCACACATTCAGCAAGAGGAAGGAGGAGGAGGAGGAGGAGGAGGAGGAGGAGGGATGCTCTCCTCTGGCGTCTGCAGTGTTGAATGCGTAACGATGCCCACAGATGCACCAGGCTGACGAGGCCCATCCACTCCGGTCTGTTGGGCCCGGAGCACAGTCGACCGGACCGACCCCCCCGACTACGAGCTCCGCACACTCCACACATTCTTTGGTCGACACATGATAAAAGCACGCCAGTATACGGCGTAATCACCGCAAGAGAAGAGAAGGAGGCGCTAACTCTTAAGTAAACTCCCGATGACAGCTCTGTAAACGAGACCCAGGCCCAGCAGCGTGCGGCTCACACGTAGATAAAGGGATGGCGTCATGGCGGCATTGCACTGGGTGGACTTCAGAGCGTGCCTCGTCGTGGCTTTTCACGGCACGCCATGTCTTCTCCCCGTCTCTCTCCCCCCTCCCCCGCACCTCATCACCTCTCTGTAATCAGGATCACAACATTGACTGACGGCTCGTGCAACAGCCTTCAGATCTTCATTACTTTGGCCGGGTGGTGGGTGGTGGGTGGCGGGTGGTGATGGGGGGGCGGGGAGGGAAAGATGAGGACTCCAGCTCCATCTACTGTTGATGGAGGGAGGTGTTGTAGGGGTGGTGGTGGTGGTGGAGGTGGAGGTGGAGGTGGTGATGGAGGGGTGAGAAGGGTGGGTGGTGTTGGCGGTGAGAGGTGATGTTCAGCAAGCAGCAGAGAAAGCAACTTCAATTAGGGTTAATGAGCTAAAATGAATCATGTTAGCAGGGGCTCATTGGTGGTGATTCACTGACTGAAGTCATTAGGGCTGATCCAACACGCCGGCCTTCTTCATCAGGGGGCTGAACCTGCTGCTGCTGCTGCTGCTGCTGCTGCCTGCCACCACCGGCGCCGCTTGGCGTTGGCACGGCGACGTGGTGTGGTCGCGGCGGTGTCGAGTCACGGTGCAGCGATTGTGACTAATCTCCGGCTCGCCGCAGACGGGGCGCGGCGTCGTGTTTTGTTTTGCGTTGGCTCGGTCACTCGCGCGTGGATGTAAAAAGTGCAGTGTGTGTGTGTGTGTGTGTGTGTGTGTGTGTGAGCGTGCCTGTGTGTGTGTGTGCTAATGATGTCGTTCCATGGGCTTCATCACCCCCCCCCACACACCCCAACTGGTTTTTCAGTCTGCAAGACGCGCTGGAGGGGGGGTGAATCAAATAAACAACTAAACAAACACAAAAACCAAAACTCAATTTTGGAGAACGCGACACCCCGTGATCAAACATCAATATCTGCACAGCGGGAGTTATGCTAGGCTAATAAGCTCCAGCTGACATAAATCATGTAATGTCTCCCAAAGGAACACACACACACACACGCACAACACACGGCAACACCCTGCGATCAAACATCAATATCAGCACAGCGGCAGTTCTTCAAGGCTAATAAGCTCCAGCTTAACATAAAGCATGCAACGTCTCTCAAAGAAACACACACACACACACACACAGCCCATGAATGAAAACACACACACCCACACACACACACAGGTCTTAAACTCCCCCCTCCCTCCCTCCCTCCTCCCTCCTCACCCTCACTCCTGGGCTCCATTATCAATCCCGCCGCAGCTCTCCCAGGGCTCTGTAATTTCCAAATAAATAAATCATTAGCGGCGCTGGCATGGGGATTAATCAGCCAGCGAACCGCCACCGCTGCTGCTACTGCTGCTGCTCCGCTGCCACCGTTTGCTGCCGCGGTTGCTGTCCTCTCCCGGGGACCACACTGTCACTCTCGACCCATTACCAACCAGCCCCCCCCCGACACACCAAGCCTCTAACCAGGGCCAGGGCCAGGGATGGAGACGGCTGGAGTTGCAGCTGGAGCTGGAGCTGGATCTGGGGACAGGGGGGGGGGGGGGGGTAGACGGAGGCTGTAGTAGACGGAGGCGATTGGCTGCACTCTAACTGTGGGGAGTGGGGGATTAGAAGTGGCAGTCTGGGTCGTCCGTGGTGTAATGCTTTGCTCTCTCTCTCTCTCTCTCTCTCGCACGGCCAACAGTGCGTTGTATAGGTTACCCTATAATAACCAGTGTGCTCGCTGTCCATTAACGGGAGAGCTGGTGGTAAGTGAAGGTGAACCACCATTGAGGAGGCGGGGGAAACGTGACGAGACGACTAAAGATGAATGATATTCAGGCATACAAAGGCAGCCATTTCTAAGCGTGTGAGCCAAGCGTCCCCCCGGTTGGATCTGAGGGGAAGGGGACGGAGGCTCCACCGCGGCGGGCAGATAATGGATTGATTGTTTTGTAAAGAGTCAGAAGCTCTGGCCGCACGCCGTGGATTTATGGCAACCCTTCAAGAGCGAACGACAGAAGCGATTCAACCGGTGATGCTTGTTTTATGGGATTTGTCCCTATAAATCCACGGCCCCGCATCCACCCCCCTTCCCGGGCATCTGAATGGGACAGTATTTGTAGAACAAGCAACGGACGCAAAGCCTGTAGAACCACTCCACCCACCCCCCCAACCCCACGGAACACAATGGGCCTATCGGTCCGTGTCAGCGGGAACTTTATCTTTGGAACTCTGCTTGAACATCGCCATGCGGCACGGGATTTCTCCTGCCGCAGTCGAGCCAAAGTGCAAACGCGGAGCTGCGTAGGTTGAGGAGGACAACGGTCTAATTTAAAGGAAAGCCTGGAAAATGCATTCCCACTGACCTTTAAGGTGCACGCCTCGCCGCCCTCAGCTGATGTGGTGTCAGCGGGGTCAGCCTCTGTGAGGGTGGGGGGGGGGCGGGGTGGGGGCGGTGTGCAGATAGAACCGCGGTGTTATTTCCTCTGATGAGGAGGAGCAGGTCGGGGTTAATGACCGGCCAACGGCACATGATTTATTTTGGACGGAGCCGACACCATCTGTGTGTGCGTGACAGGAACCAGGGAGAAGTTTAAGTGGTCCAATTATTACGCCATAGAAATGGTCTCGCTTCGCCGTCCGTCATCCGCAATGTTTAATAGACCGACGCCACTTTGGCCCAAAAAAAATAAAATGGCATCAACTTCTCCGTTAAGATCCCTCACTCATGACTCATCGTCGGCACATTATGTGAGGGCTTGTGTTTTGTGAACTGTGTAGCCCAATAACCACAATGTTTTCCGTCTAATGCTGCTGATGAAGCTCTTAAATCCAAGCATGAATAATTTAATAATAGATAAGAAAATGAAGTGAAATGAAACCCCAGAAAACACAAACTTAATAATTATTCTGTGAAATATATGAGCCCTACCTCATTGGCTCATCGTGTAACTTCAAAGTGGAACTCGGCAAGCGTTTGCGTGGTCTGGCTGACAATTAGACTTTAATAGAAAGACAAAGCCCAAACCAACGACAATAACAACAACAACAGTAATGGTCTGTACCACTGTGACCAATTCACATTTGTAATTTAAGAGAGTTTCGACGTCGGCTTTCTCTCCCATGTTCTGTTCGGGGGGCCAAGCCGTTTGGCGGGTCGTGTCGATCGTTTGTAACGTCTCCTCCTCTTCATATTCAACTGGAACACATGAGTCACCGTGACATGAATATTAGCGAACATACGACACAGCGACACCTCGTCTCTCCCTACTCATCGTATGTTGCCGCAGAAGGGCAGAAGGGCTGGCGTAGCTGTATTGACGCTGGGGGGGGGGGCAGCGTTTTGAGTTGTATCTTGATGTAGAAGGTTCGCTTACGTGGACTCGTCACGTCAAAATTGCGTAATATCTTGATGAGCAAACCCATGGCTTCACCTTCCGAGGTTTAGGGTCGCCGTTATATTTGAATGCATGTTCGGCTCACAGACAGTTTCGGGTTTGGATGACCAAAATCGGAAACACTGTACTGTTTCAATCATTGTTACGTCATCGTGTAGTTATCTGGTTGGGTTGTCCAGGTCTAAATCGCGCTAAGATCGCACAGGCAACGTATTCCAAGACGCGCTTTAAGTATTCCATCCAACGTGGTAGTTTCACCAGGTCAGACCCACGTCCGTAACGTCCACCGTCGCATAATTACATAGCTTCTCTTGGCATTGTGGTTGTCTTATCCTAAGTCCAGTCTCCTTCACGTCTTTCCTGGAACTCATAACACTTTGCATCGAAGTTAAAGAATACCTGGTGTCTCTTTTATATAAAAAAATGGCCTCAACGACATACAAGAAAATCAATTTCATGGTTCTAACCAAACAGGATGTGATGCAATCCCTCACTGAGGGGAAGAAAACACACCAATTAAGGTAGAGACATCTCCTTTACATGAATCAGGGCATTAAACAACTACATTTAATTAAATGTAACTAAACTATTAACTATTAAACATATCAATTTTGAGGCTCTAGCCCTACAGGAATGGATTATTTTTGTGGGTCACCTATGGGGACTTACATGGAAGAGAGCCTCAGCGTCAGTTTTGTAGCGAGCCCTACAGGTGATTTACAAAGCATCGGCAATCAAAGGCATTGCTATAAATTAATCTGAATTTATAGGAAAAAGAAAGACGTCCAATCGCTTTTATATTAATTAAATTAAAATAAAATATGCATGGCTAAAATTGACTTAGGGGTCAAGGACACTTGGGAGTGAGCTGGAAATCTGGGGTCTCTTATGTATGAGAGAGGGTCTCAAGGACATATAACATTATGAATTGTGTGGTTGGAGCCCGACCGGAAATGACGCAAATCCTTAATTGGAAGTGATCAGGAGACAAAAGCCACACCGTGGGGGCCTGGAATGACCTGGGAGTGAAGTAGAGACCTGGGGACTCGTTTATATGAGAGAGGGTCATGAGGACATGTAAGCTTCAATGGCTCTAGCCCTGCAGAACGTGACTCACAAGGCTTCATAGTATAGTATTTTTGTACTCTTTTAATGTGTAATTGTTGTACTATTCAATGATTTTACTTCACTGCCCAGGGACTACGAGCGGAAAATAGCAATTTGCTAAAACCTGGTACATTAAATCTCTCCTCGTTTCATAAGGTTAATGTTCTTTGTACTTTGCCCCTGTTCAAATAAAGAAATTAATTAATTCATTAACCAAATGCCCCATGAAACACAAAAGATGCTGAAATAAATGCATCTAAATTCTGAGAAAAGAGGTGAACATACTCAAGTGTACTCGAGTAGGAAACAATATTACATCATATCATATGAATCCTGGCAGCGGGGGAGTGGAGGGGGAGTGGAGGGGGGGGGGGCATTCGCATCAGCAAAATAAGCATTCCATTGTTCTTGTTCCATATGGCAATAAAGAAATCTTATCTTATCGTTCTCGGACGCTATACGAAGCAATGGTACCTAATGTACCGAACACCCTTAAGCGATAAGGTACACGTTCCTACACATTGTGGTATGAACTGACATGCCCTATTACGCCCTATTTGCTCGACTAAGGTAAAGGTGTTAAGAGGTCAGATTTAACAGCTATCATTGGTGTGTAATTTGTTAGAAATGCCACAGCCATCCGTCAGCTGTTAGTGAGTGAAAGGTCCTGAGAGAGTATCCGTTTCGATGCTGACGTTGATGTTGGATGTTTCGTTACCCAATGAACCAAAAGTTCTCCGAAATGGGAGTTAATTCCCAGAGATGGGAGTTAAAAATGCATTTCAGACAAATTATTCATTTCTAAATGGTGCCGTGTTAATGTGTTCATGACAGACAGGCGAAGCTTGCTAAGTACCTTAAGCCATATGGCACGCTTAAGCTGCCTGTGATTTAATAATAAGAGCAATACCGCTGAGAATATCAGAATACAAAGGAAGAGTTAATTAGTGAAAGTAAATGTAGCGTTACGCAAACATCGCCACACACACACACACACACCGACACACACACACACACACACACACACACACACACACACACACACACACACACACACACATCCATGTGATTTGCTCTCCTCTTCTCATCTCTCTCCTTCTCTTTCTCTCTCTCTCTCTCTCTCGTTCTGTCTCTCTCTCTCTTTCTCTCTCTGTCTGTCTCTTGTCTGTCTCTCTGTCTCTCTCTGTCTGTCTCTCTCTCTCTGTCTCTCTCTCTTCTCTCTCTCTCTCTGTCGTCTCTCTCTGTCCTCTATCGATTCACCTAATCGTCGTGAACGGCAGCAAAGCGGAGTGACAGACCGTGTCTTCGTCTCTCTCTCTCTCTCTCTCCTCTCTCTCTCTCTCTCTCTGTCTCTCTCTCTCTCTCTCTCGTCTCTCTCTCTCCTTAACGTGGGGAGACTCATCCACCGGGGCCGGGGGGGATGACTCGAGGTGGGGTGTGACGCGCAGCGTTTGTGAGTTGAGTCTCTCGATGGTGAAAGAAAAATAAAGGTTCGCTTACGTGGACTCGTCACGTCAAAATTGCGTAATATCTTGATGAGCAAACCCATGGCTTCACCTTCCGAGGTTTAGGGTCGCCGTTATATTTGAATGCATGTTCGGCTCACAGACAGTTTCGGGTTTGGATGACTAAAGTCGGAAACACTGTACTGTTTCAATCATTGTTACGTCATCGTGTAGTTATCTGGTTGGGTTGTCCAGGTCTAAATCGCGCTAAGATCGCACAGGCAACGTATTCCAAGACGCGCTTTAAGTATTCCATCCAAACAATATCAGGTAGACCTTTCAACGTCTACGAAAAAATAATGTTGACGCAGTAGACCTAACCGTCCATACGTCCACCGCGCATAATTACGTAGCTTCTCTTAGCATTGTGGTTGTCTTATCCTAAGTCCAGTCTCCTTCACGTCTTTCCTGGAACTCATAACACTTTGCATCGAAGTTAAAGAATACCTGGTGTCTCTTTTATATAAAAAAATGGCCTCAACGACATACAAGAAAATCAATTTCATGGTTCTAACCAAACAGGATGTGATGCAATCCCTCACTGAGGGGTCATCAGAAGATACAAGAAAACACACCAATTAAGGTAGAGACATCTCCTTTACATGAATCAGGGCATTAAACAACTACATTTAATTAAATGTAACTAAACTATTAACTATTAAACATATCAATTTTGAGGCTCTAGCCCTACAGGAATGGATTATTTTTGTGGGTCACCTATGGGGACTTACATGGAAGAGAGCCTCAGCGTCAGTTTTGTAGCGAGCCCTACAGGTGATTTACAAAGCATCGGCAATCAAAGGCATTGCTATAAATTAATCTGAATTTATAGGAAAAAGAAAGACGTCCAATCGCTTTTATATTAATTAAATTAAAATAAAATATGCATGGCTAAAATTGACTTAGGGGTCAAGGACACTTGGGAGTGAGCTGGAAATCTGGGGTCTCTTATGTATGAGAGAGGGTCTCAAGGACATATAACATTATGAATTGTGTGGTTGGAGCCCGACCGGAAATGACGCAAATCCTTAATTGGAAGTGATCAGGAGACAAAAGCCACACCGTGGGGGCCTGGAATGACTGGGGTAGCCTTCTAGTATGGAGAGATGGAGGATGCCATACGACGTCACTGCTTGCACGAAATTACGAGTCAAAAGGCCACCATTAAGACCAGAATGTGTGAAAGCATTCTGGCAATGGACTGCTAGTGAAGATATAGTGACAGCTCGCGACAGGACATTGGGCATCGTATCCGTCGTTCTAAAGTGGGAAAGTATTGAGCAATAGAATGACACTCGTAAAAGTCTTCTAATGGCCTTCAGCTCCTCTGATGAACTTCAACTTACACAAGGCTTTATTACGTTATAGACCCCTCCCCAGTATTTTGTACTCTTTGAAGTTGAATTCTATTTTAACCATTCAACCTGATTTATCTTCACTGCCCATGCGGATTCTGCTCCA
>PIJE02001571.1:97500-100000 GCA_002895965.2 Coryphaenoides rupestris | reverse complement strand
CTCTAGCTCCAGACTAATCCAGTAGAGTAAAAGGGTTGATGGATCATGAAATACAGCAGGAGGGCATTGAGAATACAATTCAGTTTTTTTTATATATATATATATATATATAATTAGTCATACAGCTTATGGCAGCAGGGTTAAATACTCAAAGTTCTGTTAAACATGATTGAATACATGTGTGAAGGAAAACTGTGTGTGTGTGTGTGTGTGTGTGTGTGTGCGTCAATGTGAATGTGCCAGCGGGAGTGTGAGAGACAGCTTGCCCGTGTATGTGTACCCGAGTGGAAATGAACACGGTTTATCCTTCAGTTTGTGTGTGTATGTTCAACGCACAATGTCTGTTTGTTGTTTGCATGTGTGCGTTTCTGTGTGTGTGTGTGTGTGTGTGTGTGTGTGTGTGTGGGAGGGGGTGTGTAGTGGATGTTTGTTTGCCCTTGTATGTGTCAAAATCAAAACATCGTTGTGTTTCTGTGTTTCTTGTTTCGAAATGAATGATAAGTAATGGTGACGGATGAATAGAGATGAAAAGATTGATGAAAACAATGTTGTGACATTTCCTCAATTTATATACATTCCCTTATATATAATTAATTTGACATGCTCAGACTACCACCTTCCAACAGTGTGCTGATCAAGGTGTCATTGGGTGTCTCACTATATGTGAAATGAACGTGCATAGTTGCTGTTATGAAAAGTGTCCTTTCAAAGAGTGTCCTTGCCCATAAATCTTTTTACCCAAACAACTTCACACTCGACACGGCACTACCTTGGGTCCTCGGCAATACGGCAGCCCAGTGTGTTGCCTGTTCAGAATGGACCATTTGTTTGCAGCTTTCTCAAGAACGGCTCATCCAAACACAGCACTTCCTCGGGTCCTCAACTGTCGTGCGGCGGTCCGGACGAAAACGGGGGAAAAGGACCCAAATTCAGGCAGCGAAGTAACCTCAAACGATCTTTAATAAATACAAACTCAATGCACCAACATCAAATAAAGCTGGGCAAGAAAAACTTGTACATTACATACCATAGCTGGAACACGGAAATACGACAATCAGGAATACACCAACGAACGACGACGAACCGCCAAGGACGGAGCAGACTACCAAAACATGGGGAACACGTGGGGAACAGACAACAGATAAAACATGCGACAATAACTAAACCGATGTAAGCTAAATCATACGTGGATATCGCACAGGAGCAGACCAAAAGACAAAACATAACTAACTTAATTGAAGTGATAAATAATGCTTGAGTCCAGCAGGGGGTGCAAAAAACCAGAAACACAAATGGCCTGTGGGGAACAGGGACCGACCGTGACATCAGCGATGAACCGGGCCAAGCGTGAAGTCGATCGGATAAATGGTTGTAGAGAATATCCAATTACAGACATACGTGCGAACATACGCACGGAGACTCCTTCCATTATCGTGAGATTATTATTATTATAATTATTAACATTGTGTGATTCATTCACGGTGCCTTAGAGCCGAAAGAAAAACGTAACATCAATATCTCACTTTTGATCTTGTTCTTCCAGAAGATTGGTTTCGGGAATCGGTGTCTTAAAGATATGTTCACAGTGAGAAAAACGATCAAAAAAGGAGTCCTTCGTGAGCAGCACCATGACAATGTCCACGGCCAGAGGGGGGGCGGGACCCGCGTCTTTAGTCTCCGCTAATTGATCGCCCCGTAGATAGCCTGAGAAGTGTTCTCCGCTGACAGTTTGAGAAGCCCTGCAGCTCTTGACCTACGGAGCTCGCCCACACATTAACCGCCATGATTCACGTCTCCCCATGTGCTGCTCAGATTAGCGTGTGTGTGTGTGTGTGTGCGCCTGCGCGTGTGTGTGTGTGTGTGTGTGCGCCTGCGCGTGTGTGTGTGTGTGTGTGTGTGTGTGTGTGTGTGTGTGTGTGTGTGTATGCGTGCGTGTGTGAATTATTAAGGAGTTTGATTTAAATAGCTGGCATACTGTCACCTGTGTCGTGTATTGTATTGTATTGTATTGTATTGTATGTGCCCGGGCTCAGATCGATTTAGAGCAGTTAGTCAAGTGTTAGCATCCATCAGTACGTCACTGAAAAGGTTAGGCGAGGAAAAATGGTAACCCTCACAGCTTAACCTTTTGTAGTCACATGGTTTATGTTGTAAAGGAACATAAAACAGGAATAAAGGCAGAAATATTGGTGTGGAGATCTGTGTTTTTTATTGAACACACAAAGTTTTTATTGGTGCGCTTTTAGTGCTGTAAGTGTCATGAATTGTGTACTGCCTGTATTATTCAGCATGGTTGTGTGTATGTCTGAGCAAATGATAGTGTGCGTGTGTGTGTGTGTGTGTGTGTGTGTATGCGTGTGTGTGTGTGTGTGTGTTGTGTATGCGTGTGCCATTGCATGTGTCTGCATGTGTGGTGTGCCTGTTGTGTATAAGTGTGGTGGTGGCATGTGTGTGTGTGTGTGTGCATTGTGTGTGTGTACGTGTGTGTGCATGTGCCTGC
>PIJE02001571.1:77500-95000 GCA_002895965.2 Coryphaenoides rupestris | reverse complement strand
TATTTTGTATTTTCACACCAGGAGATGTTATTCAGTTCTGTATTGCCCTACGCCGAAATAATTGAAACACTCCTTGTTATTATTTATTTTGTAGTATTTTCAGAACATGAGAGCTGCTTTTCAGTTTTGGAGCTTATTGAACCTTTTAGTTTGACATCATCCAACATAACAATATGGCCTATGGGGACAGTGTATGTTTGCTGTTTACATTTAACTGCATAATACAGTATATGGAAAGGTTTGAGTTCTTTATATTTATAATGAAGTTACCAAAGTTGCCAGTTTGCAAATACTACCTGGCTGTACCTGACCTGCAACCTTAGTACCTCCCTACTAGCATGTTTTGTTTTCCTCTGTCTTTTTTGGGAGGGTTGGGCTTAAGCTTTGAATGTTTAAATATAGCTTAAGTGGAACAAATTGAAACACTGTACAAGTTTTATTTTTTATTCTATTTATTTTGTACTTTTATAACATAAGAGATGCTTTTCAGTTTTGTAGCTGATTGTGACCAATTGTTTTTTGTTTTTTTTATCAGCCCTACATAGAAATATGACCGATGCAAGAGTGTATGTTCACTGTTGTGTTTACTGCTTGATACACTACAGGGCCAGGCTGTACCAACTATCTCAGGGGGGACTATACGACACTAGGTGGAACTAAGTATAACTTGCACTACTGTCTGTTCAAAATAAATGAAAAGAAACCTAGCCTTATGCATTTGGGATTTTTGTTGCTTTTTTCCTGTTGTACCGAACTCGTACCGAACCGTGACCCCAAAACCGAGGTACGTACCGAACCGTGGCTTCTGTGTACCGTTACACCCCTAGTGCATTCTGAGCTCCGTGGGTTGAGACAATAACAATCAGAAACTAATTTTTGTTCTAATCATAATTAAACCTTGAACACATTTAAAAAAGCTGTGAAATATATATATTCTTTAATTAATTAGTCACTTCGTTTTCCGCGAAATCCGACCTGACTCAAATATAAGAGAAATCAGCCCAGAAGCTGTTCTACGCAACAGAGAGAGTCGGGGGAAGCTCTCATGTTTTAACTTCAACCACAACCTGCTACAACCTGCTAGAACTAATATTAGTTTCTGATTGTTATTGTCTCAACCCACGGAGCTCAGAATGCACTGATTCTTTACGTAGCACCTTTAACTCTTAAGTGTCGTCTGGGTGGCTACTGGGCTGCAGGGGGATGCTACTGCTTCCATAGGACTCTGCTGCTGCTGCTGCAACATCCATGAAAAAAAATACAAACCACCACGCCCTTCAAATGTACCCAGCCTGTGTGTGTGTGTGTGTGTGTGTGTGTGTGTGTGTGTGTGTGTGTGTGTGTGTGTGTGTGGAGTTATTATACCACCATGGCTTTATTTTGGATTCTCTTTTCCAACGGCATTGGATACTGTGCCACACACACACACACACACACATACACACACAAAAACAAACAATTTCAGTCTCACTTCACCATTTCCACACTTTTTCCCAAAACATTTCACAATGTCACGAAACAATACAGCAATACAGCGAATCCATCCTCCGATCCTTCGTCGATTTCCTTAGCAGCGTGTTCCTGACGAGGGTTACAGGATTAGGATGCCTGGTTGTTGACTAACCGGGGAAACGTCCGGAATGACTTGCCGCTGCTTCTCCTTCGCCCGTGCTGTTTGGGCTTTCATTAATTAATCATTTTCTAAAAGGCACAGCGGTAGTCGCCGGGCAAAAAAGCAACCGTTGTTTTCTCTGTGTGCATAAATGAGCCGAGTGGAAAACAGAGCTTTGCACCGGGCTCACACCACCGGCCCTCTCTCCCGTTGACCCTGTTGTCCCGGCAACGCAGTCACACGGTGGAGCCTTCCCTTCACTTAATGTACGACATAACAGTCTAATCACGGAGAAAGTGTGTGTGCGTGTGTGTGGTGGGGGGCGGGGACCCAATGGACCCTTTAATGAGATGTCAGCCAGGGGCGGGGGCGGGGGGGCAGATGGAGACAATTGGTTTGCGGGGACTCCCACACCACCTGTGTGTACACTGTGGGGGCCCCGCCAGGAAGTCTATGACGGTCAGTGTGTGTGTGTATATATGTGTCAATTAATGTGTGTGTGTGTGTGTGTGTGTGTGTGTGTGTGTTTTGTGTGTGTCAATTAATATGTGTGTGCGTCAATTAATATGTGTGTGTGTGTGTGTGTGTGTGTATGTGTGTGCGCGCGCTCATGTATACACGTGTGTGTGTCTCCACGGTTACGCGCTGGTTGCCATGTTACCTGCACGACTGCAGATGTAAATGTCAAGCAGTTACAGGAATATTCATCTCCTCCAATGTTACCCACAATGCAATATGTTGCGTCAGAGATGCTCCCTGGACAAGGGGGGGGGGGGGGTCCCGTAGTAATGAATAAAACTCCAACAGTTTTATTCATTACTATGAAATCCCACCGCACCGCGATGAAGAGCAGCTGTGGGGAGAAAAAAAACCGAAAGGCCATTTCCTATTTCCTCTGCGAGACGCGATAAGGATTTAACAATACAACTAATATCAGTCATAATTAAAAAAAACAGGGAAACCCGCCTGGCACGTCGTATTTCATGTGTCCGGATGGAAATCTAAGCAATTACGACCCCGAGCATCAATCCCTGTGTAATGGGCCTTTTCACGCCTACTCCTGCTTGATGTGCAGAGGGCCTTTTGAGTCATGTGGCTTTGTCGTTTGTATGTACGTACATTCAGTTCGGTTTCGCCATTCTGAGCCATAACATGATGGAAATAATGGCGTTTAATACAACTTGCGTTCGTCCAAAGAGCCAGCTTGTGCACATAAGCAGCATTCCTACAGCCCACCGTCAGGCCTTCAGCACCGTCAGTTAAAGCCAATGGCAGCCGTTTGCATGTGTCTGCATGTGTGGCGTGGGGGAGGGGGGGGGGGCGTTGGCCACGGGCACATCAATGCTTATCTCTGGCTCCTCTGCAGCACCGAGGCACCAGGCCACTACTAAGACAGACGGTAATTGCCGAAAGCGGCGAACTCATCAGCAATCTATTTTTTCTTTCCCCCACCCCCCTTCCTTCCACAGTTCACACACTCAACTCATTAGGCTAATTAAGCGGGAGGAGATGACGCCATCGCTGCCGCCGAGAAGGAGCCGACTAGCACTGATTAATAATCCGGCTTGGAGAACATTACACCCAAAACCAGGAGCCACGCACACACACACACACACACACACACACACACACACACACACAGGCTTCCACGCATCTGTAACGTCAAGTTGAAGCTTGTTGGTTTCCTCCTCCTCCTTTTTGATCTCCATCGTATTGGGATGGGTTTGACCTTTGACCTGTTGCTCCGTCTCTCACCATCTGTTCTTTTCTTTTCTACATCTTGCATGCGCTCCACGCCCTCCACACACACACACACAGATACACACACACACACACACAGATACACACTCACACACACACACAGATACACAGCCTTGTAATCATGTCCTCCCCCAGGCCCGTGCCGCGCACACACACACACACAGAGGTCAAAGTTGAGCCACATCCGGATGAGACGACATGCTCCAGCTCTTGATGTGGATGAATACTTCATTAACCTGGAGCCCGTAACCGCGGCGACGGCAGTGGAGGCGGTGGAGGGTTTGCGCCGACGAACACGGTGGATGCAAATCAGCAGGTGTTGGCTGTCTGCGGTTCGGCCGGCAGCCCAGTAAACAGCCTGCCTCACACCACCGCCACCGGCACCACCGCCACTGCCGCCACCACCTCCTGCTACAGCCTAAATATATATATAAATATATATATAAATATATATATATGTGAAACAGATGCCCAAGGACCCAAATATAACCGAGAGCAGATGCACACGCACACACAGGGCCCCTCGGAGGCCGTGGTAGGTGTGTATCTGCAGCACTTCCGGCAGGAGGAGGTGGAGGGGGTGGAGGTGGAGTAGGAGGTGGAGGTGGAGGAGGCGGAGGAGACACGTGCACGTCCCTGAAGGCAATCTCGGCAGCCACCACTCACTCCACCCACCTCCTCCTCCTCCTCCCCACCGCCAGCAGCTGGACGAGGAGAAAAGAGTCGTGACAAAAAGCCACAAAAGGAGGAGACTTAAAGGGAGGCGGACAAAGAAAGGGAAGGGCAAAAAAAAAAAAAAAAAGGAAAGGGCGAAACAGAAAGGAAAAAAAGACATTTCTCAAAAGAGAACCGAAAAACGGCATGTTGCGGAGCGCGAGTATAGTGCCGCTCACGGATGCAGTACCCCTTTCTTTAAGAAAAAAGGGCACCCAACACCCCACCACCCAACACCCCACCACCCACCGCCTGCCACCCACCATCCGCCACCCGCAGGAAGAAGAATAGTCCTGAAGAAAAACCGAAGGGAACACAAAGGGAACAACATCGGGCACATTGTGGTGCGGGCGGGCAGGTCGAGTGCTGGGCTGCACGCGCACGGGAACATGTGAGTGGCGGTCGGGGATCAGAACAGGTGTAGATTGGGGGGGGGGGGGTGGGGTTAGGTACAACAGCAAGCCAAATTCAACAGTCATCTCTCTCTCTCTCTCTCTCTCTCTCTCTCTCTCTCTCTCTCTCTCTCTCTCTGACTGACTCAGCTGCTCTGGCTCTCGCTCACCCCCGGCCCCCTCCACCTCCACCCCCACCTCCACATCCACCTCCACCCCCACCCCGCACCGCCTCGCTCTGTACTCAAGCGATGTATACTCAGATAAGGATGTTTGGCAGGGTTTGATCATTCAGTGTACATATTTTATGAGACGCCGCCTTTCCTCCTCCTTTCTCCTCCTCTCCCGTACAGTGTGTCTGGGGCCTCCTCCTCCTCATCCTCCTCCTCCTCTCTCCTCCTCTCTCTACAAATGTCTTCGCCGGGGCTCTGAAAACTGCCCGTCAGCAGCCGTGACATTTCTATCAGAGTTTGGCACGGCCAGGGGGGGAGAAGCTCTGGCCCCTGTAGGGACCTCTTATATATATGTAAATATCAGCCCAGCGTCATTATTTTGGATAATAGCGGACACATAATTGGACAATAAGTGTCAAAAGTAAGAGTCGAGCACAAATCACTCTTCCCCCGCACCACCGTAGAATATCTTGGCCCCAAAACGTCCGTCCGCTCGTCCAGCGGTGGCGGTGAGGGGACGGCCAGAGCCACCCACTGCTCGCTGTCTACCTCGCTGTCTCTGTCGTCGACATGTAAAGGGTTTCCTCTTAACACCTCTCCAAATCCGCTTTTTATTTGCTCTTCTCAAGAGAGAGCAGCAGAGCTACGTGACGCATCATTTAACATGACAAAAAATGACTGAGGAAAGTAATGTCGTTGATTGTCTGCCGTAAGATGGTCGGACTGACAGACTGATGGCTCAGCGTACAGTACTTGGTTGTTTGTTTAGTATTGTTTTTATTGTTTATTCTGTCTTTCGCTCATCCAGTACCATCGACAAGCACTTTTAGATGTTCGTGGCCAAAAGTGGCACTCTGACTTTCTAAATGTGATCTTTTTTTGCGTCTCTCGTTTGCGTGCTGTCGCCTACCATGTCACAAGAATTCCACTGTTCAGAATGGCTCTGTGTTGTGAAGAACATGTGACAATAAAACACTTTGACTTTTGCTGAAAATCGTATGCATGCTAATGACGCTAAGGTCAGCGTGTCCGGCGTGAGGACGCTGTGTTTCATTCACTCATGTTTCATCCAAATGGGAATGAGAGAGCTGCTCGCTCTCTCATCTCCCAGAGTGGTCTGGTCCTGATGGATCTCATCCGTCTCCCCTGAGCCTCGGCAGCAGAACATTGTGTCATCAGCAGCGTAGCGTTGGGTCAGCGTCTGGGTGCTGGATGCAGTTAGCCGCAGACATGTTGAACGGCAGCTGCACTTCACACACACACACCGTCACACACACACACACACACACACACACACACAGACGCACAGACACACACTGAGCATCGCACACCGATCATCACACACACACACACACCGACCATTGCACACATTCACACAGACCATCACACACACACATCGACTATCACATACAGACACATACCGCCCATTGCACACACACACACGCACACGACCAACACACACCGACCGTTAACACACACACACACGCACACGACCATCACAGACCGATCATCATCACACACACATACACACACACACACACACAGACGACCATCACACACTAATCATCACACACACACACACATACACACACACGCCTACACACACACAGACCATCACATACAGACACACAGTGGCGATCACACACAGACACACACGCTGACCATTGCACACACACACACACACACACACACACACACACACACACACGCACCGACCATCACACACACACACACACCCTATAATGAATATATATCGGTATTAATTAAATACTGCCACTCGACTTCACACCTTTTATGTTGCTAATGTTCTCAAAATTACAGCTTGTGAAAGGTGAGGAAGTTGAGAACATAATGCCTCTCACCCATTTGCCAGTGTGGCACACATGTAATTAAGGTGTGTGTGTGTGTGTCTGCTTGTCGGTGTGTGATTGTGTGTGATTGTGTGTGTGTGTGTGTGTGTGTGTGTGTGTGTCTGATCCGGTCCGGTGTGTACTTCATCAAATGTTTGATACACGTTTCATGCACCATCTGAATGTTTTTTTCGATGCGTGAACCTCCGAGCTGTACCTCATGCTCGCTACAACCCAACAACAACAACAACAGGAATCCACATGTGCTTGTCAAGAAGCCAACGTGACGGCAACTCCAGCTGCTTCCAACACAGCCGATCGCTTTTCCTTGTCACTTTCTTCACACAATGCTTGCCAAAAACTGAAGGTCTCACAGTGACTCATTAGAGAGCTGACTGACTGTCGGTGTTTTCGACGGCGCTCACGCGGAGCCCAAAAGAAACATGTCAGAATTAGACATTACAATGTCATCCGGTGTGCATACCCTTTCAGCATAGCATCCATTGTGCTTGTGTTTGTTCTTGTCAAACACATGGGTGACCACCATTGGTCCCCTCCTGTTCCATTCTATGGGCCATTGGCCTCAGTGCTCGGTAGCGTGCATCTCTGTTGAGAATGTTGCATGTGCTTGTGGTGTACATTAGCCTGTGGAGACTCTGTGTCCACGACAAGCCAGCGTTCAACAGGTTTAATCGGATGCGGTTTCAAATGGCCCCACTTGAAGCCTCTGACGCGTGTGTGTGTGTGTGTGTGCATGTTTCTCTCTCTCTCTCTCTCTCTCTCCTCTCTTCTCGTCCTCTTCTCTCCTCTCTCACACACACACACATACACAAACAAGCAGAGTGCATTTCATGAACACTTTGCAGGGTCAACAGAGCTCATCATATCCCGGGCACGACATTAAACCTCATGAACTCTACTGTGTATTCTAATCTCAGAGGGCGGTATGTTCTCTGTAGTTGAGGAGTGAGGAAAGGGGGAGTGAGGAAGGGGGGAGACGGGGGGGGGGTGATGCCTCACTCCGGTCGAGGAGGGAGGAGGCCTCGGTGCGGCGTCGTAGCGACACGCTAAACGCTCCCCTACCGCCAGTGTGTAATCCACGGCGGGCAAATTGCACTCATTTCTCATGGAGGTTTTAACAACCGCTGTGATCCGTCTTGCGGCGACAAAAGAGAAAGAGAGCTGGTCGGGTCCCCGGGTTTGCTGGAGCCCACCGGGGTGGTCTTGGACGACTGTCTGTTCGATTCTCATCCCTCCAATTCATCGCCACTTTTCATTTCACTATAGGCCTATAATTATAGTATCCTTGTCAAAATGGAAGATTGTGGAGTAATCATTTCAAAAGATGTAGGGGTCCATAATGAGTTTATCTCTGTTTATTAATGAACCTATATATGCTTCATTTATCTAATTCCAACCCTTTATCTAATTCACATGAGCTCAAAGGCAGAAAGTGAATTCATCAAGTCCACGTTGTCCTCGCTTCTACTAAGGCTTGATGCCAATAGTATAACTGTTAGGTGGAGGCGGCGGAGAACCCAAACGCAGGACTCAGACTCGGAGTTCCGACACAATAGACCTTTATTAGGATGTGTCGCGGGGGGTACCAGGACACAACACTGAGACAGGCAGGTCAGGTGACTGGCACGTGGGTGAAGAACAGGCAGACACGTAGTCAGGCAGGCAGGCTGGTAGACTGGCAGGCTGGCAGACCGGCAGGCGGGCAGACAGGCAGGGAGGCGGGCAGACAGGCGGGCTGGCCGGCGGACGGGCTGGCGGACGGGCGGGTAGCGGAGCGGACTGGCGGGAGACGGGTCGCGGTCCTGGGCAGAGGAGAGAAAGGTTATAATCCAGGACGCAGAACACTGAGATACCATTAGTAATGGATCCCTAACCATACTGGTTGAAACAACGATCTGGCGATGAGTCGTCGGGAAGCCGGGGTTCTTATCTGGTCGTTGTTCGTCTCTCTCTCTCTCTCTCTCTGCTTCTTACCGGCGTAGTTATCTCTCGTTCTCTTTCTTCTCTTTTTGTCCGCTTTTCTCTTCTCGCTTTTAGTCTCTCTCAGTATGGCTTTGGTTTCTCTGCAAAGCTCTCTCTGCTCTCTCTGTCTCTGTCTCTCCACCCCCCCCCACGCACACACACATGCACACACACACACACACACACACACACACACACACACACACACACACACACACAAGCACACACACACACACACACACAACACACACACACACACACACACACACACACACACACACACACACACACACACACACACACACACACACACACACACACACACAGACACACACACACACACACACGCACACACACACACACACACACACACACACACACACACACACACACACACACACACACACACACACACACACACCCGCACACACACACACACACACACGGACACACACACACACCCAGGGCCAGTTCAGTGCAGTTCGGCGCAGGACCCCTGAGGAGAAGCCCTTTAGATTGCCACAGGCTATCCCTCCCATGTCCCCTGCCCCACTTTTTCCTCATTTCCCTTAAAAAGAGGGAAAAAAAGCTCCACTTGCCATCCAGCCAGCCTACACTGGGACTGCAGCACTGCAGCTCCCTGGCCTTCCTGTCCTCGGCCCTGCCACCACCACCACCACTACCACCATCCCCACCACCGCCACCGCCACCACCACTACCACTACCACTACCACTACCATCCCCACCACCACCACCACCACCACCACCACCACAGCCACGACCGCCATGACTGCCACCACCACCACCGCCGCCAGCATCACCACCAGTAAAATCTAACGTCACTAACATGTCACGCGGAGCACGCCGCATCGCACTACCCCAAGTAGCTCCCCTATCCAAGCATCCCTCTTTGCCCCCCCCCCCCCCCCCCCCCCTCATCTCCAGGGAGACCCTCTCAGCACCCGGCGGCATCGCGGGGTGTGGTGTGGCATCGCGGCGCGTGACTTTTCCGATCCTTCTAATTGGCTGTTGGCGGCCCGGTGACTCTGGGCCATATCTGCACCACTTAGCGTGATTGACAGGTGACGGCGGGGACCGGTCGCGTTCCCCCGTGCGCCGGCGCTGGGTCCCGGCCACCGCCTTTTTAATCATGTTCTCCCCGGCCGAGGCCTGATAAGAGATGTGAGCGTGATTATGGACGTCCTTGCACCGGGTAGGCCTTGGGATTATGGGTTTGCGTTGCGGGGCCCCGGGAATGAATGAATAGATCACTATTCACACGGAAGCCTGCCTCTCTGCCTCTCTCTCTTTCTGACTCCTTCTGTTTCTCCGCTCTCTCTCTCTCTCGCAGTCTCTCTCTCTCTCACTCTCGAGAACCGACCCTTGTGGGGAGAGGGATTTCAGCCATTGAGATGTGAACTCATTCCATTCTGATGAGAGTAGATGAGTTCATAGGGCGCCCACAAGACGACAGAGCTTTTAAAAGCAGCGTAGCAATGTACTTTTCCTCCCCATCACTTTCCATCGGGAGAAGTGGTTAAGCAGAGACAGATTAATTAGGAGATGGCCTGCCAAGGCGTGACGAGGAGGCTGCGGTGAGATGACGCCGGGCTTTAACTTAAATCAATATTTATGAACTACAGAATTTCACCGCTCGCCGAAATCGAAGGTCTGAGCGCTCCTAGTGCTCATTAGGCTATCAACCGATGCTCTCGCCTTGACCATCAGAAATCCTTGCCCGAAGACAGAAAAAGGCACCGAAATGTGATAAAATTGATATACCGTTCCAGTTAGCCTGTGCCTGTGTGTGTGTGTGTGCGTGTGTGTGTGTGCGCGCGTGTGTGTGTGTGCGCGCGTGTGTGACACAGCAGGAACTGGGACTAAAGAAAGAAAGCACGGTTTCACTGAGAACGCTGCTTATCTAAGTGTTGATCCAAGACGCTTCATGATTAAACTCTGTCTGCATGGCAACGGCAACCCGACGCACCTAACAGCAGTGGTATCCTTCCAGCACATAATGGTCTTTCTCTTATTTCAAAAAGAGACACGTGGTCACACATAAATAGCTCCAGCTACAGCTACAGCTACAGCGGTTGTGTACGGAGGGCTACAATGCAACAGGGAAGCCTTATTGTGTGGCCGTTTTAATGGCCGATCCAACACAGGGAGGAAATAATAAACCAACAGCACACAGAGTCTCGCCGGCCTCGCCTGTCCTTTGTGAAAGCAAAGGGCAATAATGGATGATTATCTCCCCCCCCAAAAAATCCTTGACCAAGGCCTATCCAGGTCAGCAGTCTTTAGCTTCTTAGCTTACATCTTTAGGGCGGTATCGATTTCCCCGGCCGTGAAAATCTAAACTTCGGAGCGGCATAATGAGGCTCCGGGCTGCGGCGTGCGGCCCACCATTTATCTGTGTCAACATATAGCCGGGAAATCAAGCATCTCTATCCTTATGCTTTAGCCAGAAGCAGAGAGAGAGAGAGAGAGAGAGACGAACAGAGAGTCGTCCAAGACCACCCCGGTGGGCTCCAGCAAACCCGGGGACCCGACCAGCTCTCTTTCTCTTTTGTCGCCGCAAGACGGATCACAGCGGTTGTTAAAACCTCCATGAGAAATGAGTGCAATTTGCCCGCCGTGGATTACACACTGGCGGTAGGGGAGCGTTTAGCGTGTCGCTACGACGCCGCACCGAGGCCTCCTCCCTCCTCGACCGGAGTGAGGCATCACCCCCCCCCCGTCTCCCCCCTTCCTCACTCCCCCTTTCCTCACTCCTCAACTACAGAGAACATACCGCCCTCTGAGATTAGAATACACAGTCTCACAGGGCGCCCACAAGACGACAGAGCTTTTAAAAGCAGCGTAGCAATGTACTTTTCCTCCCCATCACTTTCCATCGGGAGAAGTGGTTAAGCAGAGACAGATTAATTAGGAGATGGCCTGCCGAGGCGTGACGAGGAGGCTGCGGTGAGATGACGCCGGGCTTTAACTTAAATCAATATTTATGAACTACAGAATTTCACCGCTCGCCGAAATCGAAGGTCTGAGCGCTCCTAGTGCTCATTAGGCTATCAACCGATGCTCTCGCCTTGACCATCAGAAATCCTTGCCCGAAGACAGAAAAAGGCACCGAAATGTGATAAAATTGATATACCGTTCCAGTTAGCCTGTGCCTGTGTGTGTGTGTGTGCGTGTGTGTGTGTGCGCGCGTGTGTGTGTGTGCGTGTGTGTGCGTGTGTGACACAGCAGGAACTGGGACTAAAGAAAGAAAGCACGGTTTCACTGAGAACGCTGCTTATCTAAGTGTTGATCCAAGACGCTTCATGATTAAACTCTGTCTGCATGGCAACGGCAACCCGACGCACCTAACAGCAGTGGTATCCTTCCAGCACATGATTGTCTTTCTCTTATTTCAAAAAGAGACACGTGGTCACACATAAATAGCTCCAGCTCCAGCTACAGCTACAGCGGTTGTGTACGGAGGGCTACAATGCAACAGGGAAGCCTTATTGTGAGGCCGTTTTAATGGCCGATCCAACACAGGGAGGAAATAATAAACCAACAGCACACAGAGTCTCGCCGGCCTCGCCTGTCCTTTGTGAAAGCAGAGGGCAATAATGGATGATTATCTCCCCCCCCAAAAAATCCTTGACCAAGGCCTATCCAGGTCAGCAGTCTTTAGCTTCTTAGCTTACATCTTTAGGGCGGTATCGATTTCCCCGGCCGTGAAAAATCTAAACTTCGGAGCGGCATAATGAGGCTCCGGGCTGCGGCGTGCGGCCCACCATTTATCTGTGTCAACATATAGCCGGGAAATCAAGCATCTCTATCCTTATGCTTTAGCCGGGCCTGCGCGCACGTGCACACCACACTTACACATACACATACACATATAAACACACACACACACACACACAGGCACACACATGCACATACATACAAACACACACACATGCACATGCACACACACACACACATATAAACACACACACACACACACACACACACATGCACATACAAACACACACATGCACATGCACACACACACACACACACACACATATAAACACACACACACACACACACATACACACACCCACACACCGTGTATCCGTGGCTACCCTTTTCTCGAAATGTAACCCTAATGAATACTAGACGGCAGGAAATGGAAACGTATATGTGAGTTACTAAGGACTGAATGGTCAGTAATTGCGAGAGGCCCCAAAAGGCTTTCCTGAATGGAACAAGAACCAATCAAATGCTGACATTTATCTGCATACATCAAGCATCATTCTGAACGTAACATTTCCCGCATCTGAATGGAAATGGAGAAGTCTGGTCGCCACAGAAAAACAATCAAGCAAAAAGCCAATCGCTTTTCTGTGTTTGTGAGTTTCTCTCGAACCTAAAGTGCATGCAAGTCCCACACCAAAGAAATCCCCAATTACAGATAAACCATTTTGACTGTTGCCATTAAGAACCACCACTTTAACTGGGTTATACTACTTTTGGGTTAAAATACTTTTATAAAAGCAAAAAAAACCACTTTTGAGTTATGTCGTAAGAGTGGAGCTTGTGGAAATGTAATTTTATTTGAACTAAATCATATTTTTTTCTACTGTCCCCAACCTGCTCGTCGAGACTCCTCGTATTCGTTTGGGATTACATTGCATTTGGTTGACGACCTGGGGATTAGTTCTGGGTCTTGATTCCAGCTCTGCCTATTTTAATTGCTTTCCCCTTTAGCTGCCCTGTCGAAACCGTAAAAGTAAAAAACCTCAAAATAACCTCAAAATAAACATGAAATAAAGCATCAGATGAGACCGCGTGTCGAGACATTACCAGCAGCGTGGGAGAGCCAGGCACCTTCAATTACTTTTCCATTCTCAGATTGTATTTGTGGATGGACACAAAGAATAATACAGAAGACATGAAGCTCAGTATTATTGCCTTACTGCTCCTTTAGCAGACACCTCTATCCCTTACAAATACATTACGGTAAACACAGTGAGATACATACAGTCTGTTTACCAGCAAGGGGTCAGCTTGGCTTGCCTGAAACTTGTCCTAATAACCGAGCAATCATCAGAATCGAAATCAGAAAAATCTAATCAGAAATCAAAATCTGAAACAACACCTGGTGTGTATGTCAGTGTGTGCATGGGGGGGGGCATTGGGGGGGGGGGGGGGGGGGTGGCCTGGTGTGTGTATGTGAGTGTGTGTGTGTGTGTGTGTGTGTGTGTGTGTGTGTGTGTGTGTGTGTGTGTGTGTGAGAGTGTGTGAGTGTGTGCATGGGAGTGGCAGTACAATATGAGAATACAACGTATACCGAGACACGGTATATAAAAGGTAATATCCTGCACTGGCACTGTTCGTGTACGTGGAGTATCTTTATGACACCCTGACACCCCCATCCTATCCTACTGGTGTGTGTGTGGTGTGTGTGTGTGGGGCAATGCAGCAGTGTCCTAAGCGCACGTGGAGTCGTCTTCTTTCTGACACCAGGTAGGTCGGCAGAGATCCCCTCGCAAGTGCTTTATCTATGGCAGCCCGCTCTGCCCCGTTCCCTGCTCCTCATTCATCACTGTCATGTAAGCAGCTGACAAGTGCTACAGTGAATATGAATCACTGGAAGATGATGCATCTCTGCCAAAACGGGCGGCTTTTCGAGCACACAGACCACACCACACACGCGCCACGAAAATAACTGCGGAAACAAGCCAAACAGGCACGCACGTGTACACACACACACACACCCACACACACACTACACATACACACCACACACACACTTACAGGACACACACACTCACACACAGTACGTGTCCTTTTAGAACGAGGAGTTTCCTTCTTGAGAACATTTCACTATTTCAAGAGAAATATTGATTGCTGGGCAGCATGAGGCTTACTGCCACAAAAGAAAATACAGTTACCTTAGCATTTCTCAAGAACAGAAAAAAACTGTGGCATGAAGGGGGCGTTGGTTTACGCCTTCGACTCCGGGTCTGGATCCTCGTCTGAACCCAGCCTCCTACTGCGGGGAGAGCAAAACACGTCACATACTGTATGCTGTACATGTTCCTAATCACGCTCATCCCGACAGCCTATGTCAATCCGCTCCGCCCTCTCGTTTCACCTGCCGACGCTAAACCACCGCCCCCCTTCATAGCCACATAAACGTTGGACAATGTTTTGGGTTGTATACGCGGTACTTTACTGCCGTCTATTCACTGACGATTTCCTCATTTCTTAACGGTGCCAGGCGTCTCGCTTCGGGAGGCTGACGGGTCGACGTGCGGGCGAATTTATGAGGTTTGGACCCTGACCCAGCAACAACAAAAAAAAACTGCCGGGCGGCCCTTCATCGACGTTGTACGTGCGCCGTGGCACGCCCTCGTGTAACGGTGACATTATCAAACACACACCGTTCACCCGCGGTGAGACGGTGTTGACGATGCAGCGCTGCTCCGCCCGGCGCCCGCGTGACGCGTCTTCCGAGAGCGCGCTGGATGCTGGTTAACCTCGCTGAGGCCGGGAGTTGAGGACTCCCACACAACAATCCATCAATTGATCAGCCACTCAATGAGATCATGCATCTTGCTTTCTCTCTCTCTCTTGCCGGGGCGATTGCAGATGCGCCTGTGCAGAAATAACATTGCGTTTGCTCGCCCCGCAATAAAACAAAAGACTCCTGCCTTCGCTGTACTGATGGCGCTTTCACAGTCAGAAAGACGATTAGAAACATATCATAGAACGCGATGTGTTTCTAACAAACGTGTCGTGTCTGCATGGGCTTACGAATAGCAAGTCGGCGTTCATTTGAATACAATTTGGATTCAGATTGCACAGTTAATCTCCCGAACAATGTGTCCCACTTCATAGTCATAACCAACTGGACACGGTGAGATTATAAGAGGGTTTCTGCCGCGGAACGCTGTTCATTGTTGGACACACACAAACAGAACAATGAGGAGCCTTACAATTCAATTTCCACACAAATGTTGTGCTAACACCTAATAGCTAATACTGCCACAGTACAGAGAGCTGCACCGTCACAACACACTGAAGCTAATAGAGCGCGGCGTCGTCTAATATTCAGAGGAAAAGCGACTGAGAGCAGCAGATACAGAACAGCCATGCCATTTGGTGAGGGAACATCAATCACAGCATAAGGGTTGGGCTCAATTATAGTTATTGGCTGCCTCCTCAATGAAGGCTTTGACTTTTTAAGCCATTTATCTGAACAATATTCCACATAAGACAGCGACATAAGGATAATAGCAGCAATATGTTCTAAACCAGTTTCTGGCACTTGTCTTCTGTCATGGTTAAGTAACAAATGAATAAAGAAATGATGATATGAGTAAACGCACCGCCGATAGCTGTTCATATTTTCGGCACCGCGATGCCATGGGCAGCATCTCAAGTGTCCATGTATAAAAACAAAGATTGGTTCTGCATGGAATTGCTGAGAAGCACTGATTGGCATGTTCGTGGCTTCGTCGGAGGGGAGGAATACCGAACGAAACTTAGATCTGCTCACACCTCCACACCCACGAATTCGAAGACCGAGAATCCTGGCTTTGGTTCTTTTAGCGATGAACGGACGTCGACATGGGCTAGTTTAAGATTTCTTAAACTGGCTTCTGTGCTATAACCAAGTTAGAAATGAAGACACAATAAGAGTAAACATGAGTGTTAATAGCGATGAAAGCGGTCCTACACAGGGGATCTACAGAACACATGACCAGTGTACAACGTCAGTCTTCGTTCAAACCTAATCCACCATCTTGATGTCCCTTTTTCATGCACTAGAACTATACAACGATCAGAATTATCAAGAAAACAAGATTACAACTCCTCTTCTGTGTCTGTTTCCAAATCACACCACACATAGTGTGACCATCGATCTTTCAAAGCAAAACAGAAATCCATACCACATTAAAACATGACAAGTAAAATTGGTAGTGCAATGATGAAAGTGAATCAAGTGAACTATCTGAATGAAACGAAAAAAGTTACATTGAGCCAGGTGTGGGTTCAAATCATGAAACGTTGACCTGAAAATGTATAGTCTGTTGAAACTGCGTTGAAACTACTGAAGTTTCCCCACGGAAATTGAAACGTTCGGGAAGGCGGTGGGGGAGTGTGCATAACAGTGGATGAATAGAGCCATATATATGTATAAGAGTGTGTGTGTGTGTGTGTGAAATGTGTCCACCTACCGGGAGGAAACACACACTGTAAATCTAGTCAAGGATATGTCAGCAACACTCAACCTTGAGAAAGGTCTGCTGGGAGCACAACGTGATGGAGGACCAGGGGAGTAGAAAGAGAGTGACAGAGAGAGAGAGAGAGAGAGAGAGAGAGAGAGAGAGAGAGAGAGAGAGACATACCTGCGTCCCCATTAGGATACTTTGTCTAACACTGAGGGACATTGTTAGCGTATCCTTGAGCCAATGACTCCCGCTGTCGCTCGACTTCAAGCAACCTTTCAACCTCGTGTCTATCTGCAGTATCTGCATCAGGGGATATAGTGTGAGGACCACGCCCTGCACTTGTTGCCGCTGTTCCCCTGTGTCTCCGGGCCACAGCTCAGTGCAGATGCAAAGTCCGATGGCGTCAAATGGGCTGTGTTGGGCTGGGTCACCACCAGATGACGGCAGACTAGAGTTAGCGGGGAGAGCTGGGTGCCGGCGGCAACACGGAGGAAAGGTCAACATTGTTCATTTGCATAAACTATCCGGAAAGCCGATTGAAAAGCGGTATTAAAGTTCACCTTTAATACCGGCTAACGCAGAGGCGGGAATTAATTAACGCAGATTAAATCAGAAGCTTTCTCAGCAAAGTAAACAGAATAATATCATGTTAAAACACACCATATTCATAAAAAATGAATATGTGCGCCTGCGTGTGGGTGTGTGTGTGTGCGCCTGTGTGTGGGTGTGTGCATGTGTGTGTGTGTGCGTGCGTGTGTGTGTGTGCGTGGTGTCACCATCCATCCAGCCAGGAGGG
>PIJE02001571.1:0-72500 GCA_002895965.2 Coryphaenoides rupestris | reverse complement strand
GGATTTCAAAATAGAAAGGTTAAAAAAAGTCCAAAGTGCTTAATTACCAGATGGTTAATGTTGTTAATAATATAAGTCTGTTGGTGCCTATATATATATATATATATATCATTGATGTGATTCAGCCCACGGTGGAAATACTTCAACTGTATAACAATTTGTTTTCTTGTTACTTGGATATCTGGCTTGGCATCTCTTAAGGGATATTACCTCTGCCAAGCTAATGTTTTATTCATGTATTTGTATTGACGGTGAATACAAATGCAGACCATTGAAGAGCACATGGGAGCCCAGCACAATCGTGTCTACATGTTGGCTGCCATGGAACCCAGTATCGCCAGGCTGGGGGTGGTACACCCAGGTCTCTCTACCCAATACCCTGCTCTTGTATATTAATTGAACAGCCAAATGCGTTTCTGTTAGACTGATCAAATCAAGAGATCCCCCCCCCCCCCCCACTGTAATCGACTTTCTGCTGTTGTATACCTAATGACTTGGTAGGCTTATCTCTGATGACATTGCTTGCTGGGGTCCCTCCTGGCTGGATGGATGGTGACACCACGCACACACACACACACGCCACGCACACACACACACAGCACACACACACCACACACACGCACCACACACACACACAGCGCACCACACACACACCACACACACACACCCACACGCAGGCGCACATATTCATTTTTTATGAATATGGTGTGTTTTAACATGATATTATTCTGTTTACTTTGCTGAGAAAGCTTCTGATTTAATCTGCGTTAATTAATTCCCGCCTCTGCGTTAGCCGGTATTAAAGGTGAACTTTAATACCGCTTTTCAATCGGCTTTCCGGATAGTTTATGCAAATGAACAATGTTGACCTTTCCTCCGTGTTGCCGCCGGCACCCAGCTCTCCCCGCTAACTCTAGTCTGCCGTCATCTGGTGGTGACCCAGCCCAACACAGCCCATTTGACGCCATCGGACTTTGCATCTGCACTGAGCTGTGGCCCGGAGACACAGGGAACAGTGGCAACAAGTGCAGGCGTGGTCCTCACACTATATCCCCTGATGCAGATACTGCAGATAGACACGAGGTTGAAAGGTTGCTTGAAGTCGAGCGACAGCGGGAGTCATTGGCTCAAGGATACGCTAACAATGTCCCTCAGTGTTAGACAAAGTATCCTAATGGGGACACAGGTATGTCTCTCTCTCTCTCTCTCTCTCTGTCTCTCTCTCTCTACTCCCCTGGTCTGCCATCACGTTGTGCTCCCTAGCAGACCTTTCTCAAGGTTGAGTGTTGCTGACATATCCTTGACTAGATTACAGTGTGTGTTTCCTCCCGGTAGGTGGACGTGTACACATTTCACACACACACACTCTTATATATATATATATATGCCTCTATTCATCCACTGTTATGCACACTCCCCCACCGCCTTCCCTGAACGTTTCAATTTCCGTGGGGAAACTTCAGTAGTTTCAACGCAGTTTCAACAGACTATACATTTTCAGGTCAACGTTTCATGATTTGAACCCACACCTGGCTCAATGTAACTTTTTTCGTTTCATTCAGATAGTTCACTTGATTCACTTTAAATCATTGCACTACCAATTTTACTTGTCATGTTTTAATGTGGTATGGATTTCTGTTTTGCTTTGAAAGATCGATGGTCACACTATGTGTGGTGTGATTTGGAAACAGACACAGAAGAGGAGTTGTAATCTTGTTTTCTTGATAATTCTGATCGTTGTATAGTTCTAGTGCATGAAAAAGGGACATCAAGATGGTGGATTAGGTTTGAACGAAGACTGACGTTGTACACTGGTCATGTGTTCTGCAAGATGGTGGATTAGGTTTGAACGAAGACTGACGTTGTACACTGGTCATGTGTTCTGTAGATCCCCTGTGTAGGACCGCTTTCATCGCTATTAACACTCATGTTTACTCTTATTGTGTCTTCATTTCTAACTTGGTTATAGCACAGAAGCCAGTTTAAGAAATCTTAAACTAGCCCATGTCGACGTCCGTTCATCGCTAAAAAAGAACCAAAGCCAGGATTCTCGGTCTTCGAATTCGTGGGTGTGGAGGTGTGAGTAGATCTAAGTTTCGTTCGGTATTCCTCCCCTCCGACGAAGCCACAACATGCCAATCGGTGCTTCTCAGCAATTCCATGCAGAACCAATCTTTGTTTTTATACATGGACACTTGAGGATGCTGCCCATGGCATCGCGGTGCCGAAAATATGAACAGCTATCGGCGGTGCGTTTACTCGTATCATCATTTCTTTATTCATTTGTTACTTAACCATGACAGAAGACAAGTGCCAGAAACTGGTTTAGAACATATTGCTGCTATTATCCTTATGTCGCTGTCTTATGTGGAATATTGTTCAGATAAATGGCTTAAAAAGTCAAAGCCTTCATTGAGGAGGCAGCCAATAACTATAATTGAGCCCAACCCTTATGCTGTGATTGATGTTCCCTCACCAAATGGCATGGCTGTTCTGTATCTGCTGCTCTCAGTCGCTTTTCCTCTGAATATTAGACGACGCCGCGCTCTATTAGCTTCAGTGTGTTGTGACGGTGCAGCTCTCTGTACTGTGGCAGTATTAGCTATTAGGTGTTAGCACAACATTTGTGTGGAAATTGAATTGTAAGGCTCCTCATTGTTCTGTTTGTGTGTGTCCAACAATGAACAGCGTTCCGCGGCAGAAACCCTCTTATAATCTCACCGTGTCCAGTTGGTTATGACTATGAAGTGGGACACATTGTTCGGGAGATTAACTGTGCAATCTGAATCCAAATTGTATTCAAATGAACGCCGACTTGCTATTCGTAAGCCCATGCAGACACGACACGTTTGTTAGAAACACATCGCGTTCTATGATATGTTTCTAATAGTCTTTCTGACTGTGAAAGCGCCATCAGTACGGCGAAGGCAGGAGTCTTTTGTTTTATTGCGGGGCGAGCAAACGCAATGTTATTTCTGCACAGGCGCATCTGCAATCGCCCCGGCAAGAGAGAGAGAAAGCAAGATGCATGATCTCATTGAGTGGCTGATCAATTGATGGATTGTGTGTGGGAGTCTCAACTCCCCGGCCTCAGCGAAGGTTAACCAGCATCCAGCGCGCTCTCGGAAGACGCGTACACACGGGCGCCGGTGGAGCAGCGCTGCACGTCAACACCGTCTCACCGCGGGTGAACGGTGTGCGTTTGATAATGTCACCGTTACACGAGGGCGTGCCACGGCGCACGTACACGTCGATGAAGGCCGGCCCGGCGAGTTTTTTTTTGTTGTTGCTGGGTCAGGGTCCAAACCTCATAAATTCGCCCGCACG
Organism: Coryphaenoides rupestris; assembly: GCA_002895965.2. Classification (NCBI taxonomy): domain Eukaryota; kingdom Metazoa; phylum Chordata; class Actinopteri; order Gadiformes; family Macrouridae; genus Coryphaenoides; species Coryphaenoides rupestris. Next base: position 69,173 of record PIJE02001571.1, on the reverse strand, counting down.
TCGACCCGTCAGCCTCCCCGAAGCGAGACGCCTGGCACCGTTAGAAATGAGGAAATCGTCAGTGAATAGACGGCAGTAAAGTACCGCGTTATACAACCCCAAAACATTGTCCAACCTTTATGTGGCATGAAGGGGGGCGTGGTTTAGCATCGGCAGGTGAAACGAGAGGGCGGAGCGGATTGACATAGCTGTCGGGGATGAGCGTGATTAGGAACATGTACAGCATACAGTATGTGACGTGTGTTTGCTCTCCCCGCAGTAGGAGGCTGGGTTCAGACGAGGATCCAGACCCGGAGTCGAAGGCGTAAACCACGCCCCCCTTCATGCCACAGTTTATTTTTCTGTTCTTGAGAAATGCTAAGGTAACTGTATTTTTCTTTTGTGGCAGTAAGCCTCATGCTGCCCAGCAATCAATATTTCTCTTGAAATAGTGAAATGTTCTCAAGAAGGAAACTCCTCGTTTCTAAAAGGACACGTGCATGTGTGTGAGTGTGTGTGTGCTTGTAAGTGTGTGTGTGTGTGTATGTGTATGTGTGTGTGTGGGTGTGTGTGTGTGTGTACACGTGCGTGCCTGTTTGGCTTGTTTCCGCAGTTATTTTCGTGCGCGTTGTGTGTGTGTCTGTGTGCTCAAAAGCCGGCCGTTTGGCAGAGATGCATCATCTTCCAGTGATTCATATTCACTGTAGCACTTGTCAGCTGCTTACATGACAGTGATGAATGAGGAGCAGGGAACGGGGCAGAGCGGGCTGCCATAGATAAAGCACTTGCGAGGGGATCTCTGCCGACCTACCTGGTGTCAGAAGAAAGACGACTCCACGTGCGCTTAGGACACTGCTGCATTGCCCCACACACACACACACACACACACCAGTAGGATAGGATGGGGGTGTCAGGGTGTCATAAAGATACTCCACGTACACGAACAGTGCCAGTGCAGGATATTACCTTTTATATACCGTGTCTCGGTATACGTTGTATTCTCATATTGTACTGCCACTCCCATGCACACACACTCACACACTCACACACACACACACACACACACACACACACACACACACACACACACACACACACACACACACACGCACACACACACACCCCACACACCCGCACACACTGACATACACACCAGGTGTTGTTTCAGATTTTGATTTCTGATTAGATTTTTCTGATTTCGATTCTGATGATTGCTCGGTTATTAGGACAAGTTTCAGGCAAGCCAAGCTGACCCCTTGCTGGTAAACAGACTGTATGTATCTCACTGTGTTTACCGTAATGTATTTGTAAGGGATAGAGGTGTCTGCTAAAGGAGCAGTAAGGCAATAATACTGAGCTTCATGTCTTCTGTATTATTCTTTGTGTCCATCCACAAATACAATCTGAGAATGGAAAAGTAATTGAAGGTGCCTGGCTCTCCCACGCTGCTGGTAATGTCTCGACACGCGGTCTCATCTGATGCTATTTATCTCAAGACACGGATCCATCGGAAAGGAAAAGAAGTCCCGAAAGCGTTTCTTCGAGGGAGGGAAAGTGAGATATCTCCAACTACTTATATGCGGATATTGTATTTTTATTTTTTGGTTGCGAGGAGGGCTCTCCGATGCCCCATCATCCACACCATTTGCTGGGTGTCAGTATATAGAATAGGCCAACTATACATCGAATAGGTCTCAAAAGATTAATACACGTTGACTTTTTTGTGTGTGTGTGTGTGTGTGTGTGTGGGGGGGGGGGGTCACATCGATCTGCATTAGTTTCCAATAGGTCTCAAAAAATGAAACGGATCGGGATGAACGCCTGCTGAGGAAAGATCTGGACACACAAGTACGGACGGAGGGGATTGAAGTGTGTGGATCAGCGCTGTTGTGTTCAGTACGGCGTTGTGTTTCCCGCCATGCATGCTGCACTAAACTAAGAAGACAGAGAGACAGAGAGAGACAGAGAGAGAGAGAGAGAGAGAGAGAGAGAATTCATCCTGCAGAGAAGAGGACGCAGATCCTGCACGCATCAGGTAAGATTCAGTCAGACTTGGATTATTAACATGCTCTGGACACCTGATGAGCAACACGCAGGCTTTAGGTTTGATTTATTGTGCATTGTGCAATACTAATACTACTACTACTACTACTACGACTAATAATAATAATAATAATCACAACAGTGAGATCAAACTGCATGATCAACCTCATGGAGCGTTTTAAACACGATGCGTGGTGCAATAGATCCGCTCATCCCCACGTCTGTGTTGTGTTGTTGTTGTTGTTGTTGTTTATTCTCATTATCGTTGGTTTTGTGCGTTGAGCTTCACCTGTGCTGATGCTGATGCTGATGCTGAGCTGTCCGTGTGGCGACGCGTCACTCAGCGTCTTGCCTCGATGAGTTCAGCAGCACCGCCGCGCTATAGTCGTGACTGGTGACCGTGAGCGCTCTCTCTCTCTCTCTCTCTCTCTCTCTCACACATACATGATCAGGCGGTCCGGCGATCACGGAGATCAGGTTGACGTTCATGAAGTCTTTGATAGATGGTAGGTGTTGGTGTTGTTGTTGTTGTTGGAATAAGTGCTCAAGTATAAACTCTTCATTCCGGGACCTGGGAATGGTCACTTTTTATTTTATTTTATTTTTTTACCATGCATTATGTAGTCTGAGATTGTGTGTGTGTGTGTGTGTGTGTGTGTGTGTGTGTGTGTGTGCGTGTGCGTGTACGCAACAAGCGTCAAGAGTCATTTGAGCACCACCTTGTGGTTCAAGTTAGTCGGAGATAGTATTTTCTTTCTTGTCTTATTTGGTAAGGATTTCAAAATAGAAAGGTTAAAAAAAGTCCGAAGTGCTTAATTAGCAGATGGTTAATGTTGTTAATAATATAAGTCTGTTGGTGCCTATATATATATATATATATATCATTGATGTGATTCAGCCCACGGTGGAAATACTTCAACTGTATAACAATTAGTTTTCTTGTTACTTGGATATCTGGCTTGGCATCTCTTAAGGGATATTACCTCTGCCAAGCTAATGTTTTATTCATGTATTTGTATTGACGGTGAATACAAATGCAGACCATTGAAGAGCACATGGGAGCCCAGCACAATCGTGTCTACATGTTGGCTGCCATGGAACCCAGTATCGCCAGGCTGGGGATGGTACACCCAGGTCTCTCTACCCAATACCCTGCTCCTTGTATATTAATTGAACAGCCAAATGCGTTTCTGTTAGACTGATCAAATCAAGAGTCCCCCCCTCTCTCCTCTCCTCCCCTCCCCTCCCCTCCCTTCTCCTCTCCTCTCCACCCGTCTCCTCTCCTTCCCTTTCTCCTCTCCTCTCCTCTCTCCTCCTCTCCTCTCCTTTCCTCTCCACCCACGGCACACCGTCAGAGGACGCAAGGAGGATATTGCTCCTCATGTGTGCATTACAACTCCAAAAGGTAGCTATAGACCTGCTGTAGCCCATTATGTTGCTGCATTTTGAATTGAAATACTCGTTGAACACTTAAAAAATAAAATAAAAAATAAATGAAGCTTTAATAAATAACTAACATTTGAAAGACATTTCAATGGTGGTTTATAGTTAGAATGCAGACAGTTGGTCAGCAAATACTCAAAAAACTTTTCCCCATTGGTAATGCTATTTTAGGTAGTAGGCAAAGTACGTGTCCTTTTTCAAAAGTAGGCTAAAACAAGATGTGCAGTTGTGCATCTCATAAAGAACGGCGCGCTCGGTGTTTAAAGGGAGGAGAAGGTCACACTGCTGTCCTGCCCCGGAACATAACCATACATTATTCAGAATAATTTAAACCGTAAAGTATATATAATAGTATCTGTAATAGTATCTATAATATATATACTGTATATATGATTGGTTGGTCATGGTTTATGGGTTGAGGTTGTTCATCATGCAGCACAAGATGAAACGGTTGCTGTGGATTCCCATGGCGATGGTTTCCTGGTACACTGTCACCCCTTGGTGTGGGTGATGGTGGAGGGGGGGGGGGGAAAAAGTGCATATTTACATATTTCATACAAGAAAAGTGCTCACGTGCTCTTCTGCGTAGTGCCCATTGTTCACTTGGAGTTACAATCCAGCATATTGTTTCAACACACACACACACACACACACACACACGCCCAGGCCCACCTTTTCCCCATCACACGCCTCCTCCCACCGCCCGACGCTTGGAGAGTCGGGTCACGTGTGCGAGAATAAAACGGTCTTCCAGAGCACAGCAATCATACATGCCGATGGCGGCTGTGGCATATCTATTGAGGGATTGTTTTCCCATGATACCGCCATACCAGCGGGAATGGACTTCAATTCAATGCCGTGGCACAGGGGTCTTGTTCTACGGCGAACACTTTGTCTGTGGCCGCGGAAGATTGCAGTGTGCAGCCTCTGGAACACACGCAATACGTACGTTAATTACCGCAGAACACAGTGGGTGTATATATATATATATTGTATATATATATGTATTAATTATTATTATATATATATATCGCAGCTAAGAAATTAAATCAGCATGCATTCAATCAAGAGGCTGGCCGCCCACCCTTACCCTCGGCGTGCGTGTGTCCGCGTGGCCTGCAGACAGGCAGGCAGAGGTAATGGGATATTTGTATCTGGTCACTTGAGCCAGCGTAACATTTCTAATAAGGTTTGGATTAATTTTGCACAAGGCTCCCCGGGGACAAACCGCAAAGTTATGCAGAATGCATTTGTGCCGGCCCTACTCGCTTGTCTCAGAATGCATTGGCTGAATCACATTTTCTTTGCCTTTCTAAAAGGAAAGGGGGGGTGTGGGGTGTGGGGGGATGGGGGGGTAGGGGGGGTATCCTCTCCCCAGGGACACCGAGGGTAATCAGTGGAGGCTGATCTATCACAAATGGTCTGCCTACTCAATACCAGGGCTACAGTCATTTCAGCACTTTTGGCGACTAAGTAAGGGCTTGCAGTGGGCTGCGTGGCTCACTTTAAGTGTGCGCTTGCTGATCTAGATAGATAAGCAGCATCTACAGTTGTGGTCAAAAGTTTACATACACTTGTAAAGAACATGTATGTCATGGCAGTCCAGAGTTTCCAATCATTTCTACAACTCTTATTTTTCTGTGATAGAGTGATTGGAGCACATACTTCTTTGTCACAAAAAACATTCATGAAGTTTGGTTCTTTTATGAATTTATTATGGGTCTACTGAAAATGTGACCAAATCTGCTGGGTCAAAAATATACATCCAGCAATGCTAATATTTGGTTACATGTCCCTTGGCCATTTTCACCTCAATTAGGTGCTTTTGGTAGCCATCCACAAGCTTCTGGTTGAATGTTTGACCACTCCTCTTGACAGAATCGGTGCAGTTCATCTACATTTGTTGGCTTTCTGACATGGACTTGTTTCTTCAGCACTGTCCACATGTTCTCGATGGGGTTTAAGTCAGGACTTTGGGAAGGCCATTCTAAAACCTTAATTCTAGCCTGATTTAGCCATTCCTTTACCAGTTTTCATCTGTGTTTGGGGTCATTGTCCTGTTGGACCCAACTGCACCCAAGACCCAACCTTCTGGCTGATGATTGTAGGTTCTCCTGAAGAATTTGGAGGTAATCCTCCTTCTTCATTATTCCATTTACTTTCTGTAAAGCACCAGTTCCATTGGCAGCAAAACAGGCCCAGAGCATAATACTACCACCACCATGCTTGATGGTAGGCATGGTGTTCTTGGGGTTAAAGGCCTCACCTTCTCTCCTCCAAACATATTTCTGGTCATTGTGGCCAAAGAGCTCCATTTTTGTTTCATCTGACCACAGAACTTTCCTCCAGAAGGCCTTTTCTTTGTCCATGTGATCAGCAGCAAACTTCAGTCGAGCCTTAAGGTGCCGCTTCTGGAGCAAGGGCTTCCTTCTTGCACGGCAGCCTCTCAGCCCATGGAGATGTAAAACACGCTTGACTGTGGACACTGACACCTGTGTTCCAGCAGCTTCTAATTCTGATTCCTGACCGTGGCAGTGACACAACTGTTCCATGCACTTTATACTTACAAACAATTGTTTGCACAGTTGATCTCGGGACCTGTAGCTGCTTTGAAATTGCTCCAAGTGACTTTCCTGACTTGTTCAAGTCAATGATCCGCTTTTTCAGATCCGTGCTGAGCTCCTTTGACTTTCCCATTGTAGTGTTTGTGTCTGAGTCTAATGATCGTATCAAATGAGTCATATTTAAATGAGTCAGAGAAGTCACCAGCTGTAGTCAATCATAATCACTCACAAGAAGTTAAGAGGCCACAAAGATAATTTGATTGACACAACTTTCTACATCACATAAATTGATCATTCATGTTGCTGTATGTATATTTTTGACCCAGCAGATTTGGTCACATTTTCAGTAGACCCATAACAAATTCATAGAAGAACCAAACTTCATGAATGTTTTTTGTGACAAAGAAGTATTTGCTCCAATCACTCTATCACAGAAAAATTAAGAGTTGTAGAAATTATTGGAAACTCTGGACTGCCATGACATACATGTTCTTTACAAGTGTATGTAAACTTTTGACCACAACTGCATGTACTATCCATCTATGTAACTGGTAAATGAATTGCATTTTATATAGTGCTTGTATCCAAAGTGCTTTACATTGCCTCACATTCACCCATTCATACACACATTCATACACCCACAGCGGTTGTCAGGAGTGGTTAGGGTTCAGTGTCTTACAGAGGAACCTTTCGAGGTAGGGGCAGCCAGGGATACAACCAGCAACTTTCCGGTTACCAGACAAACACTTTCGGGACGGAAGTAGCTCAGGAGGTTAGAGCGGTTGTCTGGCAACAGTGAGGTTGCTGGTTCGATCACCGGGCTCCATCTAGCAAGTGTCGAGGTGTCCCTGAGCAAGACGCCTAACCCTAACTGCTCCTGATGTGTTGGTTGTTACCTTGTGTGGTTGACACCACTATCAGTGTGTGAATGTGAGGTATACTGTGAAGCACTTTGTATAAATGCAATCTATACATTTACTCTACTTCCTAATTTGTTCTATATTCGTCTGTCTTTATATATGTATGTACTGTCTGTGGGTCTGTTTGGTCGTCTGGTACCTTATAAATCTAGTCACAGTAGTAGTAGCGCAGTGGACTACCTGAGACTCCTTGTGTCATCAATCAGAGAGTTCCACGCCACAACAAGGCGGTGTGTGTCCACGTGGGGGTGGATCTCCTGGGGCCTGACCAGAGACTCGCGCCCCTGCAGCAGGAGATGCGCAGGAGGAGGAGGAGGAACAAGGGGAAACGGGATGCCATTTACAACAGATGACACATTTATGCTGAACTCAGAGAATGGGCGTATCCCCCCGACGGAGTATTGATTGAGGGGAAAGTGGCAAGGTGCGTTAACAAGGAAATAAAATTTACTGACGTATGGGTAGGCCTGCGCGAAACTGTCAGCAGTTTCCCGTACATTTGCATGCAGAGCGATGTTCGCCTGTCAAAAGCCCGTCGTCGGCGGAGACTCTCGGCCTCCCGAGACAATCCAAAAGATATTCCGAGACTTCTGAGAGCGGGAGAACTGCGGTGAACTGGGTGCCAAGAATCATTTAGAATAAAATCATCATCAGCGTCATCACCATCGTCATCAGCTAACCATGGCAGCTTATGGAGGCGGCTTGAGTGTGAAGGGACGTCTGTGGCGACCCCTAACCTCCGTCCTCCAGCACACGTTCATCAGGGAGATGAGTCTCTTTTGATTTTAAGACCCAATGCCGGCCTCTGGGAGAGTTAAGTGCGCCGTGAATGACTGCCGACTCTAAACACTTGTTTTATCACCAGTACGGTGTGGAGTACTTCATCCAAAGGTGGTTGATTTGACACGTTTTATACATTGGTTGCTATTTAGCCCACTACTTTTGACTCATGATGAATCACATACAACTAATTAAACCATAATCTAAACCAGGAAGTACTAAAGCCCTGGCTCTACTACTTCTAATCCAATTGAGTAAATCATCATCACAATGGGTTTATTTGAAATGTATTCATTCCAGGGTATGATATTACCCCACGAGATGAAATGCACCCGCTCGGTATTATAAATTGCAGTAAATTGAAGTATAAAAATCCATAAAGCCGTGGGTCTTCCTCGCGGTTTGCACTTGGTTTGCACATGCTTGGCTGCATACGTGTGAAAACAAAACACACACACAGACACAGACACAGACACACACACACACACACACACACACACACACACACACAGACACACACACATGCTGGAGGAGCAACCTTGACAGATGCCTGCACTCGGAGGTGATCTACAACTCAGTCGCTCGTGGTTTGGCTTGGTTTGGTTTACCTTCCCCAGTGAACCACCTCTGATGCTGTACCCGGAGAGACCTCTCCAGGTACAGCAGACCTGGTAAATATTCAGCCGCTATGAATCAGACCTCTGCTGCAGCTGCTGCTGGCGCACCACACCGTACTGCTTTGTGCGTGATGTGGTGGTTGGGTTCTCTCTCTCACCGTGTCCCTCTGTCTCTCTGTCTCTCTCTCTCTCTCTCTCTCTCTCGCTCTCTCTCTAAATTCAGGTCAATTCAAAGGGCTTTATTGGCATGGGAGTTGAACGTTTACTTTGCCAAGGCACGTAAAAAGTAAAATACGATCGAAAAAAAAAACCCGCTCTCCTCGTCTCGTCTGTCTAGCTCTCTCGGTCTTTATCTCAATATGTCTCTCTCTCTCACTCAATCTCCCCCTCTCCCGCTGTCTCGTTCTCCCTCACTCGGTCTATCTCTCTCGCTCTTTATATGAATATCCTGTTCTCTTTATCTCTTGCCCTCTGTCTACCCCCATCTCTCTCTCTCTCTCTCTCTCTCTCTCTCTCTCTCTCTCACTCTCTCTCCCCAGCACACACACAAACACAAACACACACACACACTTACACACACACACACACACATACACACACACACACACACACACACACACACACACACACACACACATACACACACACACACACAAACACACACACACACTACACACACACACACACACACACACACACACACAGTCGCACACACACACACACACACACACACACACACAAAGTGGTGGTGGTGTTTGTTTTGCATTAGCCAACAGTATAGATCTCGGGCAGCCCGCGTCAGGCAGGCAGCAGGCTAATGGTTCTGGCGTGCCTCCAGTAGCCAAAGACAGAGGAGGAGACGACTAGCGTAGCCACGGCGACCAACACGGAAGGCAACGGTGAGGGAAGAGGACATGTTTTCTTTGGGTGGGGGGGGGGGGGGGGTTATGGGGGGAATGAAACAGTGATCTAAGAGTATTTCTTTTGTGCCATTGTTATTGCCTTGTCATCAACGTTATTACATTTGTCGTCTCTGAAAGGAATCACCAAATTAGATGGATCGCTGACGGCCGCCTTATATAATGATGGCAACCCGCAAAAAGTGGGTCGCCGCATTTCAACACACACACACACACACACACACACACACAAGTATGATTCTAAATGATCAAAACAAACAATGCAATAAGAAGCCCTCCAGCCCTAATCAGGTATATTGGGCAGAGCAGAAGCTGTGCCAAACCGCCGACCCAGGCTGTGAGAACCAGACGTGACTGATTTAATAGTTGTGTTTTCAACGCTTGGCTCTCACACCATTGTTTTTTTTTTTGTTCTTCGTTACATTAACTAATGTACACACATTACATTAATGAATTAATGAATTACACCACGGGTGACAGTTCCGTTTTCACGTGAAGCGCTTTGTAAGGTGTTTTTTAAAGTGTTGATATAAATGTAGTAAAAGTAATTATTCATCATTAACTGTCAAGACAACGTGAAATGGCATTTGGTTTCTGAGCAGAATCTAGACACGCTCAAATATGTCTTCAGGAATGTGATTTGATTGAGTGTCAGCTGGTTGGAAACCGAGAGGCTTGGGGAAATGTTAAGTTAAGTTAACATCGTCACACAGCCCTTGCGGGTGTACTGGAAGTTTTCAAATTGTTTTATACAATACATTGTTCATGCATCCTGGAAGGGCAAACTTTTCCCAGGACGGAAAAGCCCTGGATGAGGGAACACACAAGGAATACAAAACACCCACCGTAAAATGGTCTGAATTGAACGTAACAGAGGCGGGGTGGGGAGGGGGGGGTCAGTGAGAGAGAGAGAGAGAGAGAGAGAGAGAGAGAGAGAGAGAGAGAGAGAGAGAGGGCTTCTGTCTGCAGGCTTTACAGAGAGACCCCAATCAAAGTGGACACAGCAGAAGTGGAAGAGAAGGGGGGGGGGTGTTGATTCATGCACGTAGCATGAATCAACTGTCTGGCTCTGAATTACAATTTACTCCTTTCATCCTTCTCTCTCTCTCTCTCTCTCTCTCTCTCTTTTCGCCAAAAGCTGCTTCTAGGCCTGGAAGATGTTTTATGGGTAAAACTGGAAGCTTCTGGGCTTTGTTGTTTGCGAAACAAACAAAACAAAACAATTCGGAGCACAGAGCGGCTAAAACCGCTGAAACCGCTCCTCGGCTACAGGAGAACGGGCAGTTACGTTTGTTTGCTTGCTAATTGCGGAACAGGAGAAGGGGAGCGCTACAACACAGGTGGGATCAATTCATAGTCTGTAATAGTTTGAGGCGGCTATGCGGACATCTGGCGGAGAAAGGGAGCGGGCCTCGTGGGACTGTCCTGTACACAAGTTTGCGTTTTTTTTTCCCGATGAATATCAGTCTGGTCTCGGTTGTTGTGCAGAGATTCATTCCCACACACACACACACACACACACACACGGTCACAGCGCAGTCTCACGCCGTTCAACTCCAGCTAGACTGATGAACTAAGTAACACTCTCCGGTTTGGAAGTAAAGTCGTTTGCGCCACTTTCCTCGGGCGCCACCATTGATTTTTTCAACGTGTACAGACTGCGACGCAACTGCCACTTGTTTCGTCATGAACTGAACTCCCCCCCCCCGCCGCCCCGCTAAGCACTGATTGGTCCAATCATTATTTTGTCTGTCTTTTTTTTTTTATCTCCAACAGGCTCTCGAGGCCAGACTGACCCCCAGTAGAGAAACAGAATGGGAACTTGTCTCACATGGCTTGCAAGCGTCACTGTGACACAACAACAAAGTACACATGAGGAGAGAAACCCTTGGAGAAGCTCAAGTGGGGCTGTGTTGTAATAAGGAGATGTGTATCTTTAATCAAGGAGCACGCTAGTTGACCATAGGACCAGCCTTTCTAAAGCAGGGCACTAATGGAACGCGTGGCACAGATTGGAATCGAACCCGGGTCCGCTACGAGGCGTATCGCTATCGTCGTGGCACGAGCGCTAGCAGGTTGAGCCACCTAACCCCCCCCAGACCACCGCTTCTATTTCACTTGAAGTGAAGATAGTTTCATTTGATTTTAAATGTTCCGTGGCGGACTTATATCGCCTCATCTTATCACCTGTTTGGATCAACGTCTAACGGAAAACAACGTCCTTGAACCTTCCCTCCGTCTCGGAGCACTTTTGGAAGTCTGCTTGTCGGGATCGGGGAAGCCAGAGTGACCAGGATGATGAATGAGGATGAACACCAGGAGGAAGAAATCCGGCGTACACACTCCAACAAACAACAAACAACAGCATTTAGCGAGACGAGCCTTCTGTTGTGAGCTGAGCTTCACGCTTTAAGTACGCGGGCTTATCGGTGTTAAGCCCTCTGTAACAACCGACAAACAACCAAAAGGAGCCAAAACATTAACAGATCTCCACCCATTTCCATGAATATTTCTGTGCAGTGTCGCAAGTGAAATGAATATTATTAAGAATCGGCTTTGGCTGTGGTGAGAGTCAAATAGTCGGATTGCTTGATATGCGTTCAATTAAATTTACATGAGAGGGGCGGGCGGGCAGGGGGGAGGGGGCGGGGCGACATCAATGGGCGTGTCCTGACCTCATCATAGGCTGCTGCTCGATAGATGACCTCCTCCTCACCCCCTCTCCCCTTCTCTCTCTCTCTCTCTCTCTCTCTCTCTCTCTCTCTCTCCCCTCTCATCCCCCAGACAGGGCGCTTGCGGGCCAGTTTAGCAGGATTAGCGTGCGGGCCCTTGATGGGTGTGTGTGGGTGTGTGTGTGTGTGTGTGTGTGTGTGTGTGTGTGTGTGTGTGCGTGGGGGTGGGGGGGTTCGGTGGTACTCCCGGGTGCACTGCTGCTGCTGCTGCCGCCGCTGCTACCGCCGGTAGGAGGAGGAAGCCGTGCCTTGAGAGACAGCTCACCTTCAGGCCTGGAACCCGGGGATTATTAGCGCCCTCTGAGTCGGTGCCCTTTTCAACAGACCACAGGAGGCTGTCAGATACGCTAAGCTACGCCACTCTCCCCAGATGCTCCAAAAAAAACGCTGGTTTAGAGCCAGCCTAGCTCGCTTTGCCCGGGGAGTATAGCCACTGACGTCAATACATAGGAAAAAAAAAACCCTAAAAGAATTTTCCCGGTGCTGTTTTATTGCTGTTGTTGTTCAGCTGTCATTGCGCTTACCAGTCATCCACTATTTTGTTTTCCCCTCCCTCCCGCTCCCATGCTAGATGCATTTCTGTCCCGGTGTTGACATTAGCATCGGGGAAGTTATTGATCAGTGCTCGAGTGCTTGAGTGTCAGGTAGATTGAGTCACCTGACCCGCCCACCCCCCGCCCCCTCGCCTGCCGGTTCTGCGGTCCCTGCCGATTCTTCTGTTCCACGGGAGAGAAGGGAAGAATGCATTGGCGTTTCCTTATCGTCTACCAGCCGCCAGATAGTCACATGACAAGACGGCGCGCTGCAGGGAACACAGCGGCAATACAAAAGCCCAAATTAATCTCATCTAATAATCCTCATTAGTCTAAACGACGGCAAATGCGTTCCATAAAACAGATCAATGTTATTGAGAATTGTTTTCAAAGTGGCTTTTTTTTTTCTTTTGGGGCGGCTCAGGCAGAATGTGATATTATCCTGTTATCGTGAATTGCTTTTATGAGCCACTTTTCTATAGAGCAGATGGCCACCCAAACACACTTTACATGCCACACACACTCACACACACACACACACACACACACACACACACACACAATTTGGTTCCAAGCGCAGAAGACACCTGTCAGCTGGTCAGCGTCTGGCTCAAGGGTACGTCGTCAACACATAGCCACTCCTGAGCTACTGCTCATCCTTTTTCGATAATTAAGCAATAATTATTATTTGATTCATATGTGGAATATGAAGAATGTATACCGCTGGTATCTGTGGAGCGAGTGTGTTTGTGTGTGTGTGTGTGTGTGTGTGTACTGTATATGTGTGTGTGTGTGTTTGGTGTCTGGTTTAAGCAGCCTCACCTGGACCCGAGTCAGGCTGATGAGACTCTGGGGCTGCTGGGTGAGAGTCATTTAGGCACACAGGATCAACCAGCCATCATCACACACACTTCTCTCTCTCTCTCTCTCTCTCTCTCTCGCTCTCTCTCTCTCTCTCTCTCTCTCTCTCTCTCTCTCGCTCTCAGGGAGAGAGAGCACTGACAGGTCAGCATCTACCACCTGTTCTGGCTGCAGCATCTTGCCAACACACAATAAATAAACTGGTTTGTGAGCACCTACCTGCGTCCTGGTGGAGGGAGGCGGCCAGAAAATCCTCAGCTTCAGTGTTGTGTAGCAGAAGCCATTGCAACAACATCAACATAGAGTTGGTTTCTGTATCTTTACGTCCAAGATTAATAAACAATAAGAAATTTTTTTCACTTGATGAGCAAATATAAGCTTAACACAATCTACATAAGTACAATGTAGTTTAGATTTTTTTATTTACCATAGAAACAATGTCAACAAAAAAAACCCCACCGACATAGAAACTAAGCGCTAAGCCAGGAAGATGGCCAAAACACGGTGCAAGCCCTCCTGCCAGAGGCTCCATTGATTTATTCTACTGCATCTCACCGCAGCATGAAGAGCAGGGTTAACAGCAGAACCACTGGGTGTGTGCGTGTGTGTGTGTGCGTGTGTGTGCGTGTGCGCGTGTGTGTTTCTCCCACGGTTTCGCTTTCACGCCACGCTGAACTGGGAAGCCCAATGGCAGCTGGCCTGCAGCTCTCTCACCTGCTACTCCGTCAATGTGCTGCCGAACCGTAATGAGACAGGGAGAGGGTGGAGGTGGGCTAACTCTGAGCCTGGTCTTGGCCCGGTGTTAATATCACGACCACCGCTATTGGGTGGTGGAGTCTCAAAAGTCTCCGTGCCGTGCCGTGCCGTGTCGGGTCCGTGTGTCGTGACCCGTGTGTCTCCATTTGACTTTACTGCGTTTCCTTTTTGTTCTCTGTTCACTGAAAACACCTTGACCGTGTTGCTCAACATTCCCCCGTCGATTTGATGAAGCCCATTCATTCAGTGGCAGAGCTTATTAGCACAGTGGCGCGTGCCATGACCACCACCACCACCACCACCACCACACCAACCTCACACACACACACACACGCACACACACACACACTCACACGCACACACACGCACGAGGGACCGGAGGTGTCAATCAAGCGGCGTGTTGACAGCGCGGCTGAGTGATTACTCCAGAGAGGCTATGGATGAATCAATCGGTGGGAGGAGGGCGCATCGATCGCCGCGCCAATCCATTGGCTATCGGCTTCTTGCTCCAAGGCAGGGGATGGAGGGGAGGGGTGGTAATGGTGGAGCTATGTACCACCGCAATCAATCCCCCTTAAGGTTACAGGGTTGCCAGGTTTGGGGGGGGTGTGGTCGGCTTGTTATTGTAGTGACTACGTTACAAATGGCTGTGATTGAGGAGGACATTTGCCCGGACTTAAGTGTGACCCGGTAGTAAAAAATACAAAGCCCCTTAAAAATGGTAGAAAGCAATTAACTTTTACAACCTCGAGAATAAAATGACGAGTTGTATAATGCAGCAAGTAGAAATCACTGGAACATGAGATTGTAAACAAAGCGGCTCATCTCTCTCGGAAGGAAATTAAGTAAAGGGGTCACTAATTACCACGGCTTAGTCATCAATTAAAAAAAAGTCAATTCTGAAATTCGTCAGTTTTAATCTTCCCTTGTCGTGTAATATTTATGCTGTATTTATGATATACAGCAATAAACCCATGAGCTCTGGAAATGATTTAGGCCTAAACCCCTTTTTCCATAATCCACGGTAGAGAAAGAAAAACTGCATCAACAGCAAGACATAAATAAGGAAAGATCATTTGCAAAGCGGTGTGACAATCCCGGGCTCCGTGTGTGTGTGTGTGTGTGTGTGTGTGTAAGTGGGCCGGGCAGAGGAGCCACTCACGCCATCATTAAAAGTGTGAACCTGATTTATTAACCTGAGGTCGAATAACGGTGTGGCGAACACCAGCCAAGCGGACACACCACCGTCTTTAGACAAAATTCTATATGGTGGATGTGGAAGGGGTGGGTGAGATAGATGGAGAGAGAGAGAGAGAGAGAGAGAGAGAGAGAGAGAGAGAGAGAGAGAGAGAGAGAGAGAGAGAGAGAGAGAGACCCCCTCATCTGTATTGTTTACACATTTGTTGTAAGAGTGTAATGATTGCACAAAGCTCTTAGGGGGTAAATCTGCTAAAAGTCTTGACGTAATCCCACCCCCCCCCACACACACACACGCACACACACACACACACGCACACACACACACCGCCCCCGTCACAGGTGAGTTATTTATGTAGTCGTGCGTCCTTTTCACGGCATTAAGTTCCCGCGGCGGCAACGGTAATGTAATGGCAAACATCCCGTAATGATCAACAGACAGCAAAAAAAAACATAAACGTGATGCGAACCATCTGCAGAAAGGATGGCCTCGCTCTCTCCACAATGTATGCTAAGTCGATGCAAATCCGCAGCGGGCGGCACGTGGCTGACGGTTCTTTTATTTGGTTTTAGGCCCCCCCCCGCTTTCAAGGGCTTCGCGGCGAGATTAAAAGAAGATTGGTCGACGTAGGGTAGAGAGAGAAAAAATAAATAAATCAGCCCTGCGACAAAACATCTCGAATACATAGGTCATACACAACAAGGTTTATATTAAACAAGACTTTTGTTCTTTGGTTCGCGGTGACCCCACACACACACACACACACACACACACACACACACACCCATGACACACACCAAAACACGTTTTTATCTCCAGTAGTGCTGTCATAACTCACGGGCAATGCTGCTGCTGCTGCTGCTGCTGTAAGTGTGTGTGTGTGTGTGTGTGTGGTTGCATTGAGCAGGGCCGAGGCAGGGAGGGGGGGTGGGGGGAGAGGTTGTGGGGGGGGGGGGGGGGGGGGGGGGCACCTTGAAGGGACTCTGACTGACACCGCTCTCTCCCCTTTTGTCTTCGCCGCACACACTCCAATCAGCACGCTGACAGGTGCATGTGGAATGCGTGACCATCAATTACCGCTCCCTCCCTCACTTACTTTCTCTGTCTTCCCTCTGGTCGTCTCTCCATCTCTTTCTCGTCCGTCCGTCCGTCCCTCCTGCTCTCCATTCGATCCCGTCCATCTCCTCCTCTTTTTTTTATGATTTTACTCTAGGCTATAATTGCCCTCTGCCCCCCCCCCGCCGCCTCTCCCACACACACACACACACACTTTATTCATGTTCTTCCACTATTGGCATCCCAGGGCTCTTCTCAGCTCCCAGTAGCGCCTCATAGTACCGACGAGAGAGAGAGAGAGAGAGAGAGAGAGATGGAGAGGGAGACAGAGTTGCAGAGAGATATGTATTGAGATTTCGAGAGAGAGAGAAAAAGAGAGATGGAGGGGGGGAGAGAGAGAGATAGTTGGAGATGGAGAGAGATGGAGATGGAGAAAGAGAGAGAGAGAGAGATAGTTGGAGATGGAGAGAGTTGGAGATGGAGAAAGAGAGAGAGTTGGAGAACAAGAGAAATTATTTCAGGTATAAAGGAAATCGAAGGATGTGAATCTGAAGCCTCTTTTTGGTTATTCTGTCGCCGACCAACCGTTCAAACATTTGTGCCGCTGACTCAATCAGTGTATGAATGTTTACAGGCGATTCCCCACAACAATCATTTACTATCGATTTGTCGGTTTGTCATCAAAGTGTTTTGGAAAATCAGTTTGTTGCCTCAGAAGACCTTCGCTTATGAACCACTGAAGCAACTCTGGGTCTTTTGTGTGGCTGTTAAATGGTAAATGTTTGCCACCTACTGGTGGACCTAAAAAATAAATAAAAGACGAGCACTCTTGATTCTTCATCTTTTTAATCCCAGACTTTAAGGATTTACGGTGTCAGAGACTCAGCAAGGAGTCAGAATAGCAAAATGTACTATTAGCCGAGTAAAATGCAGATCTAATTAAATTCTGACTCATTCTAAAAAACATGTTATTCAAGAGAACACTTGACCCACACAACTGCTAACACTTGACCAGAATGTGGAAGCTGGGGATTGATTTGATCTTAGGAGGCAGCGGACAATGTTCTTTTTAATTGTCAGTCTAGTCAATGGCAGAAATAGTCTTTGCATTGGGAGCCAGAGGTTTCAATTGTTGTCCTGAAACCTATTCAGTCCATCAGCAGCATCAGCAGCCATCAGACCTGCACCTCAATCAGCTTTCATGAACAACATTGAAGCGCAGTGCAGCAAAACCTGAGTCAAATCTTTTTAAATGATGTAAGCTTTGATCACCACACACACACGTCTACTGCTGACAGACATTGTCTTACCCAGCAACTAGTATGTATGTAAGTATGGCAACGCACTTAATCAGGAGTGCTGATGTATTCATTTCACATAATTGGAGATCTCTACATTGAAATGATTTGACGAGTGCAATTCCGTTTCAATTCTGACAAGCTACAAAAGGAATGATGAAAATGATATTCATGCTTGTCACAATTATATTTGAGATATCTACAATCTCAAATATAATTGTGACAAGCATGAATATCATTTTAATTAGTTTAAAATATATTTCAGATATCTGAATCTGCAATTCTAGACATGTTAAATGCAATTTGATATCTGAAATTGCATTCCTACCGGTTACAATTCCAAGCAGATATCGGTAATTTCATTTTGAATTGAATTTGAATTGAATTTTAGCCATCTAGAATTCCATTTGTGATATCTGTAATGTAACGATTGTAGATAGAGAAGAATTGAGTTGTAGATGTCATTAATAGAATTGCAACTATCCCAAGTCTACAATGTGGATGTAGACTTGGGATAATAACACAAACAAAATGTAATTATAAAAACATCTGTAATTGAGTTAGCATAGAAGTCGATGGTAAAAGTTCACGAGTTGAATGTACACTGAACTTTTCCACTAGTGAGTGATTAATTGTAGACATCTTTAATCAGAAATGCTACGAGTCTAAATTATATTATGGATACGGCTTGGAATACTAACTCATGAAAAATGTGTAAATGTAAATGTTAAAGGGCCTGCCATGTTTAAAGTGTATACTTGAGATGACAAATGATGCATAATTTTCACACAGAAACGTTAAAAAAAAAAACCCACAGACAACATGACTCCTTTTGAAAATGTGGCGTGGCACGATTTATTTATTAAAGTTATGCATAGCCTTCCAACTTGCTCATTGTACAATATATGTGTTGAACTTTGTGACATTATTATTATTAGAACACCAGGCGTGGCGAACACCCATCGGTAAGCCCAGGGAGGCGCACAGCCCCGCCCAGTCAGACGCCCGCACACACACACACACACACGCGCTGTGTGTGTGTGGAGAGAGAGAGAGAGAGGAGAGAGAGAGAGGGGGGCCGGGGCCGGGGTGAGGGCGGGAGATCAGGCAACACAACCCCACTTGGCAGGGCGACACGGAGCACCACACAACAGCAGCATGGAGAGAGAGAGAGAGAGAGGGGGGGGGGGCGTGGGAGTGGGGTGAATAACAACTGTGACAGCAGCAACAGCAGCAGCATCAGCAGTGTGACGGGGTACACACACGGGGGGCACCCGGAGGTGTGCATGTGTGTGTGTTTTATAAAGAATACAGAAGAAAGAGCAGGAGGTGGAAGGAGTCTGGGAACGTCTACATGGGTGGAGGAGCATAGAGGAGGTATAGCACCTCTTTAGCAGTGAGAGACAGGGAGGAGGAGGAGGAGGAGGAGGAGGGTGTAGAACTCAGTGGGACCAGATCCGAGCCCCAGGGACTCTTCATTCTAGTTAATACCAACCCTAGAATTTATGTGGAAAATTCTAGTCTTTAAAAACACTTCTTCGAGGAGTTGAACCAGATGAACCAGTGCAACTCTGGGCTCTCTCTCTCTTTCTCCCTCTCTCTCTCTCTCTTTCTGTTCGTCTGTCTGTCTAAATATATTCAGCTGACTTCTTGCTGCTTGGTGGAGGGCGGGGGGGGTGGCGGCGGAGGGGCTAAGCTAGCGTGCTAGGATGCTAGCGTGTACTCAGAAGTCACGCCGTCTCAGCGCTGGGATAAGCAGCCGGGAAGGCTCTGGAACGCCACAGGCCAAACGCATGCAAGCAACGTGGGAAACACTTAAAAAAAAAAAGCAATTGAAAGAAACAAAATAAATACATCTTGGGATAAAAAAAAAAAAAAATCTTAATACATTATCTTAAAAATTTTCCTTTTCTTGTTCTGTGTTTCATATATATATCTATATATATATATGGATATATATATGTTCTTAACACACATCTTTGTACATTTTGGTATAAGTTCTCTTTCTCGCAGGGAGGTCTGGGAGAGAGGGGACAGGGGTGGTAGAATTGGGGGTGAGTGGGGACTGGGGGGGGGGGGGCAACTCCACTTCCCTGATTGCCTTGTGCTGATGGAGGGGGGGGGGGGGGGGGGGGGAACGCCTCTCAACCCTGGAACCGTCACTGCTCAGTCTGTCGTTTCTGGGGCAACCGGCGTGGGGGGCGGAAGGGCTCAGCAGTGAGAGGTCAAGCTTATGGGGGTCGTCCAGGTAGTCCAGAAGGACACAGGAAGTAGAAATACAACTTGTGAGTCAACACTTCCTCGTTTGGGGCGGGGCGGGGTGCAGGGGGGGGGGGGGGGGAGGCGGGAGAGCGCCCCTATCTCTTATCTGGGGAGGTGGAGGAGAGAGAGAGAGAGAGCTGTGGTTAGACACAAGGTTTTCTTTAAGAATATATATTTGTTTTTGCGTTTCTTTTGTTGACAAAGACACAAAATGAGTTACCTTTGTTTCCATCCATGTCTGGCCCAGGTCTCTCTGACCTTTGCCGTATTAAATTATTATATTTGGCTTCAACCTCCTACGGAGAGAAAACAAAAACAAGACGATATAATGTCATTAGGTCATAGGGAGAAGAGACAGACAGAGACATACATAGATGGAGAGAGAGAGAGAGACACAGACGGACAGAAATAGAAGAGAGATGTAAATAAATACACACACACACACCACAGAGAGAGAGAGACAGAGACGAGAGAGAGAGAGAGAGAGAGAGAGAGAGAGAGAGAGAGAGAGAGACAGAGACAGATAGAGAGACAGATAGAGAGACAGATAGAGAGAGTGAATTACCTTCAGGTAGCTGAGGTTGGCTTGCAGGCTGCGGAGGTGAGAGAGGACCTGTCTGCTGAAGGTGGACAGGCTGCCGGCGTGCGAGGTGGTGGAGAAGCGCAGGTTGATGCCCGAGTCGGCGGGGCAGCCCCGCGAGGTGCTCAGCTGCTTACCTGAGCTCGCCGCCATGATGTCGTCGTCTGTGCTGCTCTCCCCCGGCCCACTGTAGCCCTCCAGGACCAGGGACCCTGCTGGTGGGGGGCGGGGGGCACACACACATACACACAGCGATGAAGACGATCAAGACATGATAACAACAGAAGCATAAAATCAGGGAAAAAGACAAATAACCTTTACACATTAATCTGGGACCCAGCAGCCCTACTATGCTATAGCAGAACTTCTGGGGGGAGGCGGTACAGAGACCAACAACTGCAAGGGGGCGGAGTTACGGCTGGTTTCCTGTTCCATTACGGAGATAGATTCTACCTACGAAGAAAAAACTAATTTGCGCGAGTGGATGAGGGTTTCAGAAGGGGATTTTAGGACGTGTATTTCTGCAGATACTTTTTCACAATTTGCTACTGCTGGCAGAGTTTGAGTTTGCCAACTACACACTTACTGATCCCTGCCTCCAGTGACACGACTGAAGCGAAATATGAAGGAATTTACAAAGCGAAATAAAGTGAAACACCCTCAGACTTTAAGATGTGGATCTTTTGGAGACATCGATCTAAATGTCGATGTCTGAAGTCCAATGACTGTTTTGTTTTTTCCGACTCACCAAAGTCCTCGGGGGAGTCGAAGAAGCCCGTGTCCCCGGAGCCCAGGTCCTGGGCGGGGTCCTCGGCCTGCGCGTGGCCCTTCTCCGAGCCGTTGTGCACCAGCACGCGGGCGCGGCTGTCCACGGGCGTGCGCAGTGAGGTGGTCCTGAGGAGGCGTGCCCCCGAGCAGCGCTGCGCCCGCTCGCTGGCCTCCTGGGAGATGAGCTGGGTGACCAACGCCTGCTTCAGCGCCGCCACTGCAGGGAGAGTCAGAAGGTCACAGGTGGCAAAGGATGGATGGATCAGTGACGATGCTTCACAACCTGTTTTACATTTCGGGCATTTAGCAGACACTTGTCCAAACTCTCCAATTCAAGCACCCATAATTGCTAGGTTAATAGAACAGGAGTGGAGTAAAGAAGTTTCAAGCGCTCATCATTGCTCGGTTAATAAGGCTCCGGAGGGAGAGCGGTTTTCTGGCAACCGAAAGGTTTCTGGTTCGATACCCGGCGCTGCCTAGCTAAGTGTCGAGGTGTCCCTGAACAAGACACACATCCCTAATGGCGCCCAATGAGCTGGCTGTTGCCTTGCATGGTTGACACCGCCATCGTTGTATGAATGTGTGTATAAATGGCTAAATGTGAGGCAGTATTGTAAAGCCCTTTGGATAAAAGCGCAATATAAATGCAATCTATCTACCTTTTACCATTAAAAGAACACGTTTCAAGCACTGCATGTGGAGAGGGAGTAGGGACGAGGAGTAGAAACGACACGACAACAAAGCCAAACAAGCCCGTACTATTGATTAGACTGGACGTCCCACGTCAGGCTTTTATATCACAGCGTAGGCAGAAAACCTTTACAGCTGAATACAAAACCAATAGCTTTCATATTTATGTGACCGAGCAGCCCAAGTTGGACAGATTGACAGCAAATCGCTTGCGGGGCCACGGCGAGAGCCAAGCGTAGGATTTGAGTTAGGAACCGTGCAGCGGCTTGGGTGTCGCTTCGACTCGGAGTTTCGATCTCCGATGCTCCGCAGGCTGCTCTGTAGGCATCCTTGGGCAGCGGCAGCGGCGCCTAAAGCCCTATCTGCTCCCTAACGATCTGTAGGCCAATCCATTGCTTTGAGTCACTTCGGGTGAAATTGGTCTGCGTCTGAACAAAACAACAACACAGCAAGTGGAGCGCATGTGCGACCAAACGGCGTCTGCAGTGTGCACCGTGCTGGGGGAGTGGCTTACATGTCTTCAGAGCCTCGTTGGCTCTGGACGGGTAGAGGTTGAACGAGTCCCCTTCACTGCTCTCTTCAGCCGCCGGATAAGAGGGCTCCGGGTCCACGAAACCTTCCTCCTCCTCCTCCGCCGCCGCCGCCTCCTCCTCCTCCTCCTCCCCGGCCTTGGCTCCTTCGAAGGGATTAGCGCCTGCCGTGGAACTCTGCGGCACGTGGCGAGGCGTGGTGCTGGTGGTCTCCTTGAGCTCTGAGCCTGGTTGGGGGTTGGGGGGGGGCAGAGTGGGTGGCACAACAGTCAGGATCGCTCTCGGTAGAACAAGATGACTCATCTTCTTGATCGTATCTTAACGTGCAACTGTTTCAGCTCAAATTCGAACACGATGACATTTGTTTTGGCCAAGAGTTCTATAGAATGAAGGGGGCCCCTTTCTATAGAACCTTTGGCCAAAAGAAATGTTTTACAATGTCATTGTAAATCTATTACCATTGTTGCGTTATACTGAGCGATGTTCAATATGAAATGCTCCATACACTGTGGTGTTATACTCTAAGTGTCTCTCGGACGGGGGGACATTAAAATTTAAATAAAAACACAATTTTGGGTTCACTGCCTCAAAATGGAGTCTGGGTTACCGGTAGACTGTGTGCTGCCGGTGGAGGTGCGATCCCCATCCTTGCCGAGTCGGGAAACGCCCACGGTGATCATCTCCATGCCGTCTCTGTCGCCGCCAACAGATGCACTGGAATGAAAGTTAAAAAGGAATAATTAATAAGAACACAAACACGTTCGGTGACGAGCTCAAAGTGTAGGAAAGCAATGCTGTCCATTCATGCGAGGAGGGTGAGGAGACGTACTCGGTCTGAGGTAACGGGATGACGCTGTGAGGTTTGACCTTCATGGCGTCTGCTCTCTGCGTGATCAGACGTTGCCACCTGGTGGAGGGAGGAGAGAATGGCGGCCGTTAATAATGAGCACACCCAACAACAACAACAACCACCACCACCCACCACCACAACAGAGATCGACCCCGCAGCCTTGTGAATGGTGGAAGTAAAAAGAGCGCTCACGTTCGCTGATCCGAGACGGTGGGCGCCATCAGCTCATAAATTTGGGCTCCGTTGTCAGACATGGAGAGGACGAAGAATGACTTGTTGTCTTGAGGGAGGGAGGGGGAAGGGAAAGGGCGAAAGGACAAAGCATCAAGTTAGAGTGGGCGGCCCCGGATTTAGAATCAGCACTGTCACAGCTTGACTGCCCTCCCAGCTCAAGACCAGAGAGGGGTGGGTTGTCGTGTTCTGCATGCTGACCTGTGGCCACGGAGCGGACTAGCACGGCGTTGAGCTTGATGATGGGGCTGAAGATGTGCTTGGTGTCGGCGCTGACCGCCAGGTTTTTACTGTGGCACTTGAGGATCAGCCGCTCGTCCTGCTTCTGCAGCAGCACCAGGATGTCCTCCAGCAGCAGCGTGTACAGCTCTGCCGGGAGACCAGAGTGACATTAACAGACCGACGATAAGAAGGTTACCATGTTGTCGTTCACATCTCACAAGTACACATTCTGTTGCTCTCTGCGGGTCGGTAGGGCCTTGATCCCAGTGGATCACAATGGAAGAAGGTTTGGACCAATCAGAGCGCGGGGGAGGGGGTTTCAGTGCATGATGCACTGCATTTAAAACCATTTAAAAAAAAAAAACTAAGAAGAAAGTGGAGCAATTAAAACTGCTTTGATCTGACATAGACTGAATAACAATGTCAAAAGAAGAAAGTTGCTTCACTTCCGAGCAGATTCAGCAAAAGAGCAAAGAGCACGTTGAGAGCTCTGATTGGCTGGGTTCGTTTTTGTTAGCTTCAAACCGCGACATATTTGGGGCCTGACACTGCCCAGCCAAGGCCAGACAGACAGGCTGACACTCACAGCCGAACACAAACGCAGCGACAGACGTGATGAGTGACATACCGATGGTCTTGTCTTTGTTCACTTTCCATGACAGCGAACCCTCGTGCACCATTGTCCTCTTGGTTAGATCCAGGTTCTGGTTAAAAAACACACACACACACACACACAGACACACAGTGTGAAAAACGTAGCAAACAGAATCAGACACCCAAAGCAAAGCACACGTTCCTAACAGAGACCAAGAATCACCTTGAGCTCCAGGATCACAGGGTTGTCCGTCTGCTTCAGAGAGGAGAGGTCCAGCCGTCTCTGGTAGTCCTCCAGCCTCTGCAGGGGGAAACAAGAGAGGAAGAAAGAGATGGGGAGGGGGTGAGAGCGGTCAATAAGCACACGGGGAGAGTTCTGACTAAACTCGGAACCAGAGTTTTCCGTGTTAAATAAATGGGAGGCCATCAAGGTGAGGACCAGAAAAAGACCAGAAATGTCCGAGGCAAAGACAAAGAAAGAAGAGAGAGGATGGATAGATGGTGGGGGGGTGCACCTGTTTGTCCTCAGACTCCTTCACCGCCTGGTTGACGCGATTCAGGATCTTGCGGCAGCAGTCGCTGGCCTGCTTCACCTTGTCCTTCTCCGCTGCGTTGTCTGAAAGGGACGGCGCACACAAAGCAACACAGATCACGATCTGGCCGCGGCCACCAGGACCACCAGGAATACTGCCGGGGGGGAATTAGCACAGCACCATTAGCGACCGTCTCTCTGAGAAATGATGATAAAGCGCAGCAGGCACGGTGATCCTATAATAGGCCGTTATAGTTTATTGTCGGAGCGCCCGGCCGCGCAGTGTGAACCCAAACCCCAGCCAAGAGGAAAATGATGGCATTTCCCAAAATGTGCATTACTGCGGCAGGGCCCATTAAAACCATCATTTCTCCATTCGTCTCTGTAACTCACTAATGGCAGGCATGCGGCCGTGGAGACGCCGGGCCTCAGAACACTTCATTTAGTTCCAGTCCCCCCTCCCCCCCCTCCCACCACCCCCCTCCCTCCCATTTTAATATTATCTCCACAGTGAACAGTTTGGTCTCCAAGTCCCTACAGCAGTGTTTGACATTTAGATTAAATAAAAGGAAGATGTACCGTGTGTCATAGGTTTGTTTCCATGGCGATGGTAGTTACTTGTGTTTGGTGTTATTATTATTATTATAGCTTTGATTACTTAATCTACTTGCAATTCAGTGCATGTGGAGAGAGAAGGGGTGCTGCGGGTGTCTATGTACTGTGCACAGTGCTATCTGGTAGCTTCTACGGTTAGCACAAGTCAACCTGTTCTCTGTCTGCCGGAGGTTGTCACGCCGGTATCCGCCGCTAAGTGCAAAGCGGTTGGGAGGGAGGAAGGGTTCAAAATAAATACATAAATAAATCAGCTAGAAAAGCGGAGCAGGCAGTCCTCTGGCCGCCCTCTAAGTGCTTTGGGTCACAGGGAGTCAGCGGAGGACCCGGCGGGAGGAGTCGCCTAGCGAGGGCTAGCTCCCCGTCTGGTGCTTTTTAGGTGAACCTCCAGACCTCCAGGAGGAGGGGGCGCGCGCGTGTGTGTGTGTGTGTGTGTGTGTGTGTGTGTGTGTGTGTATGTGTGTACCTACCCGTGTACTTGATGATGTTGTCCAGTAGCAAGGGGTACTTGGTGAGCCGCTGCATCTCCACAGGGATGATGTCCTTCAGCTGCAGCCGGCGACAGAGCCTGTTGCTCTCCGCCTCCTGAGATGGTGACGAATAAAAAAATTAAAAAAAAAAAGGCGAAAGAAACCCAGGCTCTGGTTAGCGGACATTGAATGGCAAACATGTATCATCTAGCAGGCTGTGCATCTGCCGGCTGATTCATCCAGTAGTTAGGGCCGGAGCTACAATAAATGTCTCGTTGACCTTTCTGTAACAAAGTGGCGTCGGGCTATTCAATAGTGGAGGCCCGAGATGTTCCATTAGTCATTTTTTTGGGGGACGGACCACACGTTCCCTTCCAAATGAAATGTGATATAACTTTCTCTTCCCCCTGCAGTACCCGGAGTATTATAAGGTTGCGGTTCAATTCATTCATTAATTTTCCGCACACTTTCCTCCACGTAATGTAATTACGCTCTTGCATGTTTCACAGAACTTTTGCGATGCCATTAAAGCGTGTGACGCTTTACTGTTTAGGTTCAACCATAAAAAAAAAAGTTTTACAAAGTTTAAAAAGCGGTAGCATACGCCGTAATACATCATCCTATACATTAGGAGAGTTAACGACGGAACACTCTTTGTTAAAAGGCTCCACAATTCAACACGGCACCCGAACGACAGTCGGACGCGGCGTCTTCAGAAACAGACTCACCGGGGTGTTTGAAGGTGAAGTGATGAATGACGCAACCAGCCCCCGCTAGCGTAGCCGCAGTGCTAATTTACAGCAGGAACGCCACTTGATGAAAAGGGGCATGATGGCCTATTCATCACTGTAACGACGCCTCCTTTTTTAAACACCACTCCGCCTCACTCTCGCCGCCATGGGCCTGTAATTATGCATACAAAACATACGGCCCACACAATCGAACAGGTCAGATGTTATCGCATACGTTTTCCTACTGTACCAAACAAGGTCGGCCGTGGTTGTTGTTGTTGTTGTCGTTGGTACCTGTATGAAGGAGTTGAAGCGCGAGTCCTTCTTCTGCCGGGTCTTGATGAGCTCCAGGGCGAACGGCTGGTTGCTGCAGAACGTCCCCACGGCCTGCTTGATTTTCTCCTCCTCGCCGCCGCCGAACTAGGAGCCCAGATATGTGCGGGGTGGCGCAGTGGGTCAGGGTTAGTTGTCATGGAGACTGCTGTCAGGTGACTTAATCAGGGTCTTTCTTTGGTCACGTGTGTGCAGCCCAGAGCCACGGCCGCAGCCCTCAGGGAAAACCTTTAACGCGTTTAATCCTCAATGTATGGGCGGGGTCATGTGGACGGTGTGACGGCTCCATAAATTATGTCTTGCTGCAGACACCAGCCATACCAGCACGGCAATTCATCGTACAGATTGTACGGTATTTTCCTCATTGCGACTCAGAATATCTCCTAACAAAAACACCATTATCCAAGAAATGGATGAATCAAAACATGCACAGATTAAACACACAAACACACATCATATATAACTGGTCGTCTATTTCACTGTGATTCCATAAACACAAAATACGAAAACATCCAAGAGTGGAAAAGGCAATCTGGTGTCGGGACCGTTTTGCTTGCCGTAAACGTGAAGCCATTCCACGCAACAATTTGTTCACTTTGTTAGTGCAGGATACCGTTTTCTTTCCGTCGCACCACATCACTCATCTTGAAATGTACTCAATTGGGGGGGGATGTTTCAAAAGGGAGAATACAATTTCAGTCTGAAAATTGTCCTCACCCAAGAGAGCAAGTCGTCTCCTATCTGATCAATTACGGAGGACTCATTCTTCTTCCGAATGGCTGCCATTTGCTCCAGTATTGAGACTGAAAATTAAAAGAAGGAAGCGTCAGTGTGTGTGTGTGTGTGTGTGTGTTGTTTATGGGTGTGTACCAGATGACAAGGGGTGGGAAAGATGAATGGCACATAGGACCGAAAGACCACAACATATGTTTACCTCCAAGGCCAAGGTTGAGTACAGATTTTACTCCACAATTTATGTGTGTGTGTGTGTGTGTGTGTGTGTGTGTGTGTGTGTGTGTGTGTGTGTGTGTGTGTGCGCGCGTGTGTGCGTGGCTACCGTGCAGCTGCAGGATCTCCTCCAGGTTGGTGAAGATGTTCTTGATGTCGGCGGCGGGCAGCACGGCCTCCTTGGAGAGCTTCTGGTGGAAGACCAGATCCAGCACCCGCAGCATGCGCACGTGGGCCCGCTCAGTGCAAAACAGCTCTAGAACCCCCCCCGGGTGGAACCAAAGCGTGGGTTAGAAAGGGACGTCCCTTATGAGTAGGGTTGGGTATCGTTTAGATTTATCCGATACCGGTGCCAAACCAATACTTTTAAAACGATACCGTGCCAAAACGGTGCCCAGAACCGATACCTTCTTTAAAAAGAGCAAACAACAACCAGTGTTAATTTCGTTAACGAAATGTTTGACGAAAAATATGCGTTAACGACCTTTTTCCCATGACTAAGACGTGACGTTGACGTGACGAAAACGGATCTTTGGAAAAATAAAAACTGTGACTAAATCTATTTTTACTTTCGTTGACCGAGACGAGACGAGACGAAAATGTTAGTGGTGGACGAACGGACATTCAAAATTGAATTATATATTAAAGCACGTTTTGATTCCAAAAACGCGATAAGCGCTCATTAAAAAAATAAAAAAAAAATCGTTTTCCGCCAAAACGCGGAACAAACGGCTAAGTTTCTCTGCATTATATATGATATTATTATATTATATATTATCCCTTTTCTTTTCGCAAACTGTGATAAACGCCACGACAGCATTCTTCAGCAGACTCAGATATATCCGCCTCGGCCATCACAGCGCGCCATTCCCCGTGGACTTAACTAGCCTAGGTGACAGCTGACAAAGTCCTGTCAGAGACAACACACACATATCGTAGAGATTTTAAGCGAATATTCATTGAATGAAATAATGAATAACTTTGATGGAACAGAGGACCCGGTGGTTGTTTCTACAGTGGGAAAAAAACATAAACCATCAAAAGATCATCATAGACGGGGAGAATGTGAAGAAAATGCGACATTCCTGGCGGTGGTCGCTAGACCTCATTAAGACGCAGGAAGCGCCTGGTCCTGTTCAACTTTCGTTGAATGAGCGTAGAAAGACTGGACGTTTTGATCAAGATCACCAGCAATGAGCTGATCAGCGTGACTACAGTCTCGTCTTCTTGGTGTGTAGTTTGCCGGCGATTTCTTACACACAACACACACACACACACACACACACACACACACACACCAATAAGACGACTGTAGTCACACTTATCAACTCATTGCTTGGTGATCTTTGATCAAAACGTCCAGTCTTTCTACGCTCATTCAAGTAAAGTTGAACAGGACCAGGCGCTTCTGCGTCTTATAACAGTTAATAAGGTCCAGCGAGGTAGGAGGGGGGGGGGGGGGGGCAGAGGCTGCCCGCATTGTCGGGTTTTTTATCAATTCAGATGAATGCATCAAATCTTCGCGCAGTATGTCGATCTATGCAATCACTAGAAGGATACCCAGTCTGTTCACAAGCAGTTCCGGTTCATCTTGTTTTTTAAATGTGACTAAAACTAGACTAACATTTTATGAGTTTTCGTCGAAGAAAACTAGACTAAAATGTTCTGAGTTTCCGTCGACGAAAAACTAGACTAAAACCAAGAAGGTTTTTAAACATCTTGTTGCAGGTACTATTGTTCGCGTTTTTTTGGGGTAAAAATGCAGCCCAGACTTTCGACCGTCGTGTTTCGGCATTTTGCCGTGGTACTTGCTGTCACTGTCTGATTGAAATGTTTACTAAAGTTAGGTGTGGGTGCGGCAGCGTGACGTGTGCATCAGCGAATATTTCGTTTTCGAGC
Organism: Coryphaenoides rupestris; assembly: GCA_002895965.2. Taxonomy (NCBI): domain Eukaryota; kingdom Metazoa; phylum Chordata; class Actinopteri; order Gadiformes; family Macrouridae; genus Coryphaenoides; species Coryphaenoides rupestris. The sequence goes on along the minus strand of PIJE02001571.1, from coordinate 39,221 downwards.
ACTAGAGGGCGCTGAAATGCGGTGGATATTTCAAATGGCATTTAACTACTGGCACCGAAATGAGGCACCGGAATATGCGTTTTGATTCGGTACGGTTAGTACCGGTTGTACGGGAACCGCGTTCCATAGTGGTACCGGTTCTCGGTACCCATCCCTTATGAGTTACATTAATTCCAACGACTACCATGTATTTGTGGAGCTCACCGTTGATGACCTCCTGCCTCTTGATTTCGTGGGGCCTGAGGCCGGCCAGGATCTCCTTGCCCACCAGCTGCTGCCAGTTCAGCAGGTCTAGCTCGGAGTCCGTGCCCTGGTCGTCCTCGCTCTGAACGTCTGCGGCGCTCAGTCCCTCCAGCCTGCGCACACGCGGTATACATTTAGATGAGCTCGAGGTGTTGTCCCCGGCTTCACTCTCGGGGTCCAACGATGTTGTTTTTGTTGTTTTTTTGCGGTTTGTTTGACTTCTGCTAATGTTAGTGTTTTGTAGGGCTTTAACACTACTGCTTCCACAACTACGCTTTGTTTCTGTTGTTTTTCATGTAATACTTGTTGTATCTGTAAAAAAAAAAATATTGCTGAAAATGTCAAATAAAAAGACGGAGTCATGGTTACCTTCTTGTGGCCTTGGGCGTTCCGTCAGTAACCCTGTCAGCAGAAAGCAGAGCTTTAGAATCACTACGTTTGAGAAAGTATTCGCTCATGTTTCTTTCACGGGCAGTCAAAATCATTGCACCAGCAGAGTCGGCTATGAGCCCCTGTGCACCCGCAGTGTTCAGGTACGACCACACAGAAACAAACAAACAAACAAACAAACGACCAGGGCCAACGAGTGATGGAGACATACCGGTCGTTCTCCCTCTCCTCCTCCTGCAGTTGGTCCAGTGGATAGAGATCAAAGTGCGTGGCAGGGTAGGGCAGCCCTTCCAGGGGGTCCGTCTGGAGGCCGTCGCTCAGCCTGGAGCCTGAGGCGGACGTCGGAGTCCCACCTGCGACGCATCGGCAGCGGTTTAGTAAACGGAAACCCGTGGCAACGCCACGATTTAGTTTTGTCGTGCGGACGGCTCACCGATATCCGCGTCCCTGCTGGTGTCCGGGCTGTAGCTGGCGCTGTTGGGCGGCGAGGTGGTGAGGGACGACGAGTGTGTGAGCTCCGAGCCCTCGCTGGACTGGCTGCCCCGCAGACGCCCCGCCTCCGGGTGCTCGTTGGCCCCCAGCGTGGGCTGAGACAGCTGCTTCTGGGGCCAGGGCCGCCCTTCTAACGCCTTGCCGACTGCAAATCAGAGCGAGAGAGAGAGAGAGAGAGCGAGAGAGAGAGAAGAGAGAGAAGAGAGAGAGAGAGAGAGAGAGAGAGAGAGAGAGAGAGAGAGAGAAAAAAAACTGTCAGAACAGCAGTCCTGAAAAACCCGGGGAAAGGACAGGCCCAAAGCCGTGGGAGAGTGTTCTTAAAACGATGGGCTGTTTCACAATCTCACCCGAGGCAGGTTCAATGCGACTGGGCCGCCGCTGAGGCCCGAGGATGCTGGGAAACCTGGGTTTCTTCACCTTTTCCTCCCCCTCTTTTTCAGTCTTGATGCTTTTCTGTGTGCGGAAAAGAAGAAAGTGGATGATGGGTTGATGCAACAGGATGGCACAAAGCAGGGAGAGCACCGAGGTGAGGCCAAGATGGTGGCCAACCCGCCGCCATCTTGGCCCCCTGCTTGGTGTTAGTTGGTGCCAAGATGGCGGCAGTAGGCCAAGCGAGTACCTTAATCTTGGGGAGGAAGTTGATCCGGACCCGCTTGGACTCCAGGCTGCGGGGCTCTTTGACCCTCACGCCAAGGTGCTTCATGTACGTCAGGATGACGTATTGCATCGTAGTGCTGGAATAACACACAGTCCAAACATCAGTTGTACAGTAACATACAATATACATACAAAATAACATACAACCAACCAAAGTAGAAAGATGTAGAAGAATGAACAATCGGTTCGATCACGCGACTTCATACGTCGTCGTGCCATCGAGCACACTTGCAGTACATACCATCTGGGCTACGATCGCTAAAGCCATATGGCGTTGAAAACGAGGCCGCATCAGACACTTTTGAGTAGTTTAAATAGAAATAGAGATGTAATGCTTACGCAAGGAAAGCCCATCTGCTTGTATGAACATCTTTACTTAGCACAGTTTCTGGTGCGGAATGGGGCCGTAGATGGCACGGCATGCAGTTATGAAGTTAGAATAAACAGGGTATTTATACTCTGAGTTATAATTACAGTTTTAATATACTTTCAATTATCAGACCACACGGTCGGTTGTAATATGCTTAATAAACACAAGATAATTGTCTGTTGTGATGTAGCTTTCGACAAGAACATAATTGAACTGGAACGCCAGATGTGCAGTGAAAGTCAAAGTATCCTCGGACCTGGAGCACAGATCCTGAAAGAGGAGATAACAGCCGTCCCAGGAACCGACGCGAGACCCATAATAACAACAACAACAACAACAACAATAACAACAACAAGACATTCGGCCAAAACCCTTTAACAAGGACGCTCATCTGAGCCTTAACAGAGCGATACTCACCATTTCTCTTCCTCCGTGCTCTGCATCGTCAACCTAGACACGAGAAATAAAATAAAACAAAGAGTTAGATAAACACCCGGGGTGGGGGGTGGTGACTAGGCTGTATTTAGCCACCGTCGCAGCAGCAGCAGCTGTATAGCAGCAGCCGCAGTAGCAGTGTGCTACGCTACGTAATGCTTATGCGAGGGGCACAGCGACACAGCTGCCCTCTACCACTCACAGGATGTCCTCTATCTTGGTGACGATGTTCTCGGCGTAGGAGCGCTCTCTCTCCAGGGTGACGCGGTCCCTCACGCGCTCCTGGTCTAGCCGGGTCAGCTCCGCCTCGGCCAGCGTCAGGCCCATGCTGCGATTGTGCCTACAGGAGGAGCAGGTCATGTGATGCACGGATCACTACGACGGCACAATGGCCTTGACTTAAAGCGGTTACCTGGCAGTGCGTTACCTGAAGTCCTCCAGATTCCTTTGGATGTCCGGGAGCAGGGAGTCCTGCAGCGTCTGCACGTGCTGCCGGTTGATCTCCTCTGGCATCAACTCTGTCCGCCGCCGGTCTGACATTATAAAACGTACACCGTTTCAGAAAAGTAGCCCCCCCCCCTCCTCTCACTCTCTCTCTATTGTATAACCTTAATAGATGTCATTTGGAAAAGGCACGGAATTTAATAGTCATCACAAACAAAAAAATACATGAATGCGATAATCGATCATGAACATCAAATGTAAAAGCTGAGAACGTGGATATTTTCAGACAAATGCAGATTAAGTAGTTGCCCGTTCATGCATGTATATATATATGTATAGCACACACACACATAAAAGACACACACACAGACACACACACACACACCCCCCCGGGGGATTGGACACAAGCATTGCTGCATGTGCATTGTGACTACGTGCCATCAAAGTCAAGTTCAAAGCAATACTTTCCAAGTCATTGGAGCGCTTGATTTTTTTCCCCAACACTTGAGCTGGGATAGCGCACGGTGTCCAAGTGATCAAATAACAGACCGCCGCACGCTGGACGTGAGCCAACTCGGGTATAAAAGCCAACAATCAAGTTAGCGCGGTTAGCTCTGAATGGAACTGAGAAGGGAGTTGGTGGAGCGCACGCAGACGCAAATACACTCACCGAGATCTGCCGACATGGCCTCTGGAACCGTGACTTTTAAATGCTGCAGGAAAGTGAAAAGACACGTGTTCACACATTAAGCAACGAGTCACCACAATGATTGGCAGCTGAGTCAATATAGGGGGAGGGGGGGAAGACAGAAAAGAGTTATTTAACAAATCCGACAAATACTCACGGCTCCCCGGTCAATAAAGAAGGTGTGCAGATCCATAAAGACCCTCCTGGTCTCTTTGGAGTTAGTCTGCTTGTACAGATCCGCGTAGAGGTAGCACAACTGAGAGGAACCGCATGAGAGGACCAGGGTTAGACTCAACACACGGCATGCCAGCACTTCTACATAACTGGGACTATAGGACAGGGATTGGACCGAGGCTGACGGGGAGGGGGGGGGCTTTCCTCACCAGTGGAGAGGGCTCGAACTGAGAGATGACGTGGTGCAGGAAGGCTGCTAAGTGGGCGGGGCGAGACTTGATCTGCTCGATGCTCTGGAAGATGTTGCACTGGCCGTTTGTCTGGGAGAGAGTGAGAGAGAAAGAGAGAGAGACCCAGAGACACAGAGAGCCACAGAGAGCCACAGAGAGCCACAGAGAGAGGGGAGAGAGACAGACAGCAGCCACTTTATCACCTGCTCATGCTGGTGGCTTTTCCTGCCCTCTGCACATTTTTTGCCAGATAATAATAATAGGTGAGGTGGCAGAATGTAGGCAAGGGCACAGGGGAGTCTGGAGAAGTTTTCAAAGAGTTTGCGGTTCGGTGATGGATGCACGTCTAGGGTCTCGGGGTACATCGAAATATCATCATTAAAATAAAACACGTCCACTGCTTAAAAAATAGATATCTCAGCCGCAGGGTGACGTTGATTTGCCGGCCTGTCCCCCGGCCATCAATTAGTGGCAGCGTTTTTAATGGTCACAGTTGCACATTTGACAAGTCTACCACTTTATCCAGTCGGTGGCTTACCTGCTCCTGGTCTGAGTCAAAATAGTCGTCCTCGGCTCCAATGATCTGGGAGACGAGGCGGGAGGAGGAGAAAGGGCTGCTGACAGCGCTGGGGGAGGCAGAGTCCTGCAGGGGAGGGAGGGCGGGGGGAGTACAAGTTATGGCCTTTCATCATTGTGTTTGGATAGAGCGTCTGTTTAAGGATATGTAGAACGTTCCATGTTGGAATACATGGACATGCCGGTCTATGTGGAACGGGTATGCATATTAACGCATGCTATGCATTATGTATACACACTCTCGAGCCATGAGAAGGTATAAATCTGGAGAGATTGCAATAAATAGGAACAGGATAGGCAGATTATTTAACATGTGCCGTAACACACCCATGATAACGACATTGGCGTCAAGTTCAAAATGCTAACTCTTAATGAGCTAACGGAGACCGTCTGGCTTTGTGCCCGAGTTGTAATTATCAACATCATTAGTATCAACATAATCTCCAGCCTGGAATGTGTCTGTTTCTAGTACACTAAGAACATGGTAGTCTCCCGATAGAACCCTGAGGCTCATTAGTGTGCTGCGGGGGGGAGGGTTGAAATGAAATAAGAGGCTGACTGGGAGCAAGACAACGATGCTTTTGTGCTGATTACATCTGACGCAAAACAACAGGACGAAACACACAAGCACAGTCACTCTCGCACCATCCGTTTAAGTCGTCAATCCACAATCTCCACACCCACCAATATTGACAGATATTCGCAACAACCATTGCGGTGTGGATAGGGTGCAGGGGAGAGGGGGGAGTTGAATCGGGGGTCAAAGATCCCAATTTGAATAATTTTCCTACCAGGTCGGCGGGATCCTCTGTGTCCGGGGAGTGGCAGGAGTTGAAGCTGTCCCTGGGGGTGCCCTTGGGGCTGGGACACGACTCCACCCGTTGGTGCAGGCTTTCTGGAGTCCCCAGGCCGAAGCCACGGAGAAGCTGCACCTGGAGGGGGGAGAGGGATGTGGGCACGGGAGTCAACGGCATTGTCAACCACACGTGTGGTCGTTTGCTTTGTAAGTGGTCCGCGGATGCCAAGCTAACCTCGATTTGATTTGGATTTATTTTAAATATATTATTGTGGGTGCATGCGTGCGTGTGTGCGTGCGTGTGAGTAAGCTTGTATAATATAATGTAATTATATATTGTGTTGTGTAGTGCATGCAATCACATAGCATCAATTATGATGCCATTGCCATTATATTTAATAAAGCCTGTTAAACCTACTAAACCTTGAAATTGCAAAACAATAAATGTGTATTTATCGTTGTATTCTTGCTCGTCTGGGGGAGATGGTAATGTTAATAAGTATTCTCCGGATGTCCTTTGCATATGGGCCTATAAAGCTTTTTGAAAGTGCAAGAACGACAAGTACAAATAAACTCAACATGACCTTTAAATGGTCCAGAGACTTTACATGGTGCTGTGCTACACAAGATCAGGTTGCAAAAAAGGGCCCTTATTTTACCACCAGGTGTGAGTGTGATCAGCCATGACAAGCCGTTTCCAAATTGTCACGTGACTACCCTGTAGTGACATCACATCAAGTGCAGTAGAGTACAGTAGACCACGTGTGAGTGCAGTACAGTAGGGGTAGACGTGAGTGCATGAAGTACAGTAGAGGTAGACGTGAGTGCATGAAGTACAGTAGAGGTAGATGTGAGTGCATGAAGTACAGTAGAGGTAGACGTGAATGCAGGAAGTACAATAGGGGTAGATGTGAGTGCATGAAGTACAGTAGAGGTAGATGTGAGTGCATGAAGTACAGTAGAGGTAGACGTGAATGCAGGAAGTACAATAGGGGTAGATGTGAGTGCATGAAGTACAGTAGAGGTAGATGTGAGTGCATGAAGTACAGTAGAGGTAGACGTGAATGCAGGAAGTACAGTAGGGGTAGATGTGAGTGCATGAAGTACAGTAGAGGTAGACGTGAATGCAGGAAGTACAGTAGGGGTAGATGTGAGTGCATGAAGTACAGCAGAGGTAGACGTGAGTGAAGGAAGTACAGTAGGGGTAGATGTGAGTGGGCTTTGGCGGAAATCAGGTGGACAGCTTGTGTGGGCGGCAACCTACAGGAGAGCTGCTCCAGGGGGTGTCAGTGCTGTTGTCTCCCCTGGAGGAGGAGCTGTGCTCTGCGTCGAACGAACCACCGTCCTCCACGTCGCCCGCGGGAACCGCCTCCTGAGGGATCGCACGGAAAGACCAGAACCGCCGCCAATTATAAAGAACAACAGCAATAACAACAATTAAGCGTCAACGACAAAATGACCACGTAATTGGACCCATTTGTAATACTCTATAATAATACACTACACCCACTATTCATAATCCTTTAAGCATTATAATTCCCGCTTTTATTTAATTAAGATTTCAGAGCAGAGGCAGAAGCATGACATCACCGTGTCTGATATAATGCGGCGTCTGTCACCCAGACACAAAGGACTCATTTCCACACTAATCGTGAGATGGGATTAGGATTAATGATGGTCTGGAATAATAACTGGATGCACCACGGCAGAATGACACAAAACACTGTACGAGCCAAAATGTGTTACCTGTGCTGCTCCGGTGGCCTTGAGGAGCTGACCCTGCAGCTGAGGAATGTGATTTTTAGCTTGCTGGATGTCTTTCAGTAGTTTGGGGGAGGGGTTCCTGCTGTACTCCTCCTTCATGGCCTGTGGGGGGTGGGGAGGGGTGGGTCGTTAGCAAGCGTTGCCAATGACAATGCTTGGATATAGACGGCTTGTTACCACATCAACACACCATCTGGAACCCTAGAATCCACATCATGTGGCATTTCACGTTGCAAGTCTCTCGTGTTTTGTTTTGTGCTTAATGGTAGGTCGATTTAAACGTTCTGGATGAAGAACACAGTGGTGTTGCCTCCAAAACCAAAGTTATGTTTTAACATGTACAGACAGCAACACTTTCAAACCCTTTTAGAGCCAAAGGTACCACAGCTTGTGTGCACTTTCCTATAAAACCCCCCGATGCTTGAATTACATTTCATAGACTTGTTTTTCATGTATATCAATACCATCATAATGCAGGGATGCAGACATATAAAAGTCTAAAAAGCTACAAGCGCAATTATGACGAGTATTACAGAACCCAGAAAGCAATGCATTGCATAGCAGAAACCCATTGTGGGTTTCACACTACACGACAGGGGGGGGGGGTCACACATTATATGAATCTAAACTGGTCCATTATTTCTCTGTTGTCACAATGCCAATCAGGTGCCAAACCAAGAGCTCCTGGAGCTCAAAACAAGAGTGAATGCCAACAGAAGAATACACTGTTTAGCATTGGCCAATCATTTTGGCCAATGACTACTCACTAGACTACTCACTACCCACATAATCAGCTGAGCTGCTCATCTGGTGCTGCTCATCCCACAAATCCACGATCATAACAAGTTAGACATTGTAAGGTAAATAAACAGCCTTTCCAAACATACATACAGTGCCAATTAGCATTGTAACAACAGAGACATAATCGACCAAACACACATTTGTCTATCGTCTACATTGTAAGTCACAAAACAACGTGAGAATGGACACTACCAAACTGGATGTTGACAAGAAGCTCCCGGTCAAAGTAGTTCGTGACAACAACAAAAAAACAAGGGGAGATAAAAACGAGGCGAGAGAAGCAGTGCAGGGAGGATTGTCTGTTCTGCAGAGAGAGTTGGAGGGAAATAAATAAATTTCCACTGAAAGTTCCTTGCCCTCCTGGACTATATTATACGCTTTCTAGCTTTCGTCAATGTCACCCCCCCTCCCCACCAACAAAAAAACTAATTGGATCTAGATGAATCACATAAGTCACGCAAATTGAGGCATTTGAGCGGAACAGTGAGTTTGTGTCCCTGATAGTGAATGTGTGTGTATATATAAAAACATATGCAGATAATAGAACCTGGTACCGTGCATCATATTCGGGATCACAAGCAAGTGATGACAAAATAACAATATATCGTCATTCATTATTTGCTCTGTGAGTCACTGCTGGCTGAAATAGCACTCAGTATGACGCTACCTGACCCAAATTAGTTTGGGGTTGGAGAAACATTCTCCGACGGGGGTCAAAAACAGACACACACACACACACACACACACACACAGAGAAGCAAACAGGATGACTCATCGGAGCAGTGTGAGCACCCATCTATTACACAAACACTACACTACAGTGAAAGACTGCAGTGATGCACACATCATCCCCCGAGAAGGACATCGAAGCCTGGCATGCCGACCTGCAACTCCTGCTGCTCCTTGGAGATCATCCGCAGCAAGACCTTCTGGCTGTAGACCATGCCGGCATCGTCCTAGGGAACACAGCACACAGGACCAACAGGTGTTACACTACACACCCACGTGGTCCTTCCACTTATACCTTGGTAAAGGGTTTGCATTTTATATCGCTTTTATCCAAAGTGCTTTACAGTTGCCTCACACTCACCCATTCATACACCGACATCGCTGTCAAACTTGCAAGGCAACAACCAACATGTCAGGAGTAGTTAGGGTTAGGTGGCGCCTTGCTCAGGGACACCCCGACCGAGCTAAAGATGAGTACAAGATAGAAGATAGGAGATAGGAGATACGGTACCCATGGCGACGGCGACATGTTGGAGAGGCGATCCAGGGGACTGTAGGGCCGCTCCGTGGCAGGGGAGTTGGGGGAGGAGACGTTCATGCCCAACATCTCCGACTCCGCCTCGGACAGGGGGATCTGGGCGAGCCCCGGGGGGCGCCCCAGCACCGTGAGGGCCACATAGGAGCCCGCTGGAGGCGGGAGACGGAGAGAGAGAGAGTTAACTTCGGTGTTGAGGGAAAATGTGTCGACTCATTCTGAACACACAGCATGTAATGAGACAAGACGGTATAGTAGAGTGACTCACATTTGATCAGCTTCACCACTTCAACGTGATTAGAATGTGTAACCAGGGTCCCGTTAACCTGAATAAAAGATTGAACGTGGTGTTAAAATACATTGTTTTTATTCAGTGTGAAGACTGAATTCATACACATTCAACGCTTAGGTTTCAGGCCGACCAGCAGGTGGCAGCAGCGAGCCAAAGTGTTAGCTTTAGCCATGAAAGAAAAAAAAGAAAAGGAAAAAAAAGAAAACAAACTGTGACGTTAGCAGTTTTGGAGCAGCACACACACACACACACACACACACACACACACACACACACACACACACACACACACACACACACACACACACACACACACACACACACACACACACACACACACACACACACACACACACACACACACACACACACACACACACACACACAGAGAGAGTCAGACTGAACACAATACCTTGATGATCCTGTCTCCTGTCTGAACACCTGCCCGCATGGCAGCCCCATCTGGCAACACAAAAAAGCAGTTTGTCAAACAGAACAAAATAAAAGATCAAATCAAATTCAATGAAAAGTGTACGTTCTCCTTCGTATAGGTTACACAATGTACACACTGTATTACCCGACGCAAGATGTTACCGAGTGACTATTTTTTTAAAGACCATAACAGTGGTTATATGACAAGAAGGACCTGTTTCTCAGCTCCACCCCAAATAAAGGGATTTAGGGCCAGGACTGGTTATTATAAGATCTACCACTAAGTCTGTGGAGGGACGCTAGCAGCGCCAGCTACTACCTAACCTAGCCTCGTCTGAGCAGCCTGAAACATTCGTATTACTAAACCCTTTGTGTGATTAATGCAGCAAACCACCCTTCCGTTTAAAATATGTATATATATTTTATATATACATACGTGCCATTCTGGTGGTTTATTGTTTTTATTCATTCTGTTGTGGTCAAACCTAAATGAACCTTGAATTGAATGAGCCTTCCATTTGCATTATAGACTATGCAGCACACAGTCACTGTCAAATAGGGTGCCACACTTCAGCTGCTTTATATGGTTGGCTATGTCCTGGACATAAAACAATGTCTCTAACAAACACATTATAACACATTAGCATTTTTTATTTGCACGAAGGTTAAATTAAAAAGCTCTTACAGAAGGGCCCCGAAACCCAGCCGCACTGTTAAGCGATCCGCCAAAACAATTAATGTCACACAGACGGCTAACCTTCGCCATGCTACGAATGAAAGCTTCACGCAATCACATTAAAAAGGCAGAGCTCTGAACAGACTGAATATTCAGACTTGACTGGGTGCAGTTTCCCAGCGTTGTGCTGACAACTTCCCATAAGCCGCTAGCAGCACCTAGCAGAGTGACTACACTGAAGGCCACGGCAGTGGCGGCGGCCTAGTAAGAGAGAGAGGTCTTTTAAAAAGATAACAAGGACAAAACCCAGGTGAAACCGCAGTCCAGTCGAAGCCCAAACCCCCCCCCCCCCCCTTTCAAAATATGTGGTCGTCCTTGTGTCAAGGTGTGAAAGTGAAGTGTACGCTTGAGTGCCTATTCCCAGCTAAACCGATGACGAGGGGAATAGCACCATGCTCTACCTTCCCACTACTTTCTTGTGTTTATTCCACCGTGAGACATTTATTTGTTCGTTCTTTTTTTTTTTACCTTCCTTGACGAGCTGCACAAACACTGGGTTGTCACCGCTGACGGTGAGCCCAAAGCCATTTTCATCTTTCTGGATGATTACACATCGCTGAACCAGACCTGCGAGTGAGAGAGAGAGAGAGAGAGAGAAAGAGAGAGAAGGACATAACAATGCCGTTAACTGAACCCGGAAGCCAGAGTTGGAGGTGTTCCCAGTGTATCAATCTTGGGATGGTCTTGGCTGCACCACTTTGTATTTACGAGGACGTTGTTGGCAATCAAAGTGGTACATCTACAGATCCTGTTTGGGCAGTGCACGGTGTTCGCTTGGTTCACACTGGGAACATTGATTTGTGAGCGTTCATGTGTCATAAATGCCACGCCATTAGCAGTGTTAATAGTCATGTTCTCAATGGCGTTTGTTTTACAATTGAGTAAAAAATCTATCAACCGATCTATCTGCCACCGCCCAAGACCTGCGGCGTGGAGAGTTCGGTTGATGAGGATGAAAGCCTTTCGATATGAACCACTTCCTCTTGCTTATGTGGAGAGGCAGTCCATATAGATAAGAGAGGCGGGCTTGTGTTCTAACAAGAATAACAGAGCATGACTTGGATTCATTATTGGTTATCATGACCCACTCTTGGTAGGGCTAGAGCTCTGTAATAGGTGTTGTGATCTCCATACAGAGAGTCACGCGCACAAACCACACGTCGAGATCACCCAGCCAAGATCATAACAGAACTCCCTCGGCAGAAACGGTTTGTTTGCCGCAAATTCCAACATGCGTAGAAATGAGGAACGGAACGCACATGGAGGAAATAGAACTTGGAATTTATTTTTTTGCGCGTAATTTCAGTTCCCTCGTTCGTCCATTGGGTGCCGGTTCAGGACGAAGAACACTACTTTTCTGGTTCTTCGTGTTGTGTTGCATCCAGCGTGGCGATGCACAGATAACACAATGTCGGACACAGGCTTATCTCGCATCTCGTCTGCCACCTGCCACGTGAACACAGCAACACCGCTAAGCTGCGTACGTATGGCAACAACACATGCACACATACGTCTCCTTTTAAAACATCATTAGTGCCGTCGGTGTGACATAATGCGGGGGTGGGATCCGGGAAGACGGGACTGTTTTCTTTCCGTCTCCCGCTCGCTGGGCTATATAGTGCGGCGTCAACCAGCGAGGTGTGTCAATAAGCAGACTGTGGCTCCGGGGTAGGTGGGTGGGGGGGGGGGGGGGGGAGGGAGAAAGATGAGGCACAGGGCTACAGGTTAGAGAGGAAAGCCCCGGGCAGGGCGGAGGGGAGGGTGGGGGGAGAGGGAGGGAGAGAGAGAGAGGGAGGGGGAGTGAGGAGAGAGAGAGAGAGAGCGCAGAAGGGGGTCAAGGGAGCAGCATGGCGAGAGAACGTGGAGTGAAGTTGCCTCTAGGTGTTGCTCGTCCGTCTGTTGCCGATGCTAAACAGGTTGCTGCCGGTGAGGGGTTGGGTGGGGGTGGGGGTGGGGGATGAGGGGGGATGATGTCAACCGTATGGTCGACTGAGTCTGTATGAAGAAGAGCGCCGGCCGACATGACCGGTGATCGGGCTCATCCATCTTCCCTAATGCATTATTTAGAGGTGCAACTGATCCGGGAAGACTCCGGGGGGAATGCATCCCCAGAAAGACAACCTGGCATTTATGATATAGAAGGTATTACCCCTGCAGTGTTGTTGTCTCAGGACGGCTATATACAGCACACGTCTTGTGTTGAATACACCCTGCAGTGGTTTAACTAGCCTAAATTATACTGTGTATAAATATATACTGGGCATGTTCATCCCTGTTTAAAATGGGTGAAGCTGGTTTATATTTGTTTTATATTGGTGAGCTGCAGCCGAGCTTGGTTTTATCATCTGCCATTGACGGCTACATATCACTACTGGGGATATACTGTGATTTGCTACAGAGGAGCAATGTATATTCCCATTATGCTAACCACCAGCATGACCCTCTGAAACGATCATCTCTGGTGGTTATTAATGTGGACAAAATGAACGCCATGACGGAATGATTATGATATAGTAATCATGGCGGGGCTGAGCTTGGATATTATCGCTCTGTGCTTGGAACGAGACAACACCTAGAGGCAACTTCAGCCCGGAGTGAGTGAGTCAGAAAGTGTGAATAGAGGGCAGCCCACGTCACACACACACACCACCACCACCACCACCACCACCACCTCCTGGCAGGAGCGTCTTACCACAGGACTCAGGCTTCCCCTCCGCTAGCACACTGCTGCTGCCACGCCTCTGCTCCACCACAGCCTCTGCCCAACACCGCCCCATACAGCACAGAGCAGACAGCGAGAGCCACGCACGCACGTCGCAGACACACACACACACACACACACACATACACACACACACACAATCATACACAAGCATACACAAGCATACACACACAAAAACAGAGTAAAACGGAAACACAGGAAGAGAGATAATCATGAGGGAGAAAATGATGGAAAGAGAAAAAAATTAGACAAATTATATGTATATATAGAATCTAATAAAAGCACAATGTGGAGACAGCGGGATGATCGGAGGAGTGTGAATACAGAAACTGAACCAGCATGGCTTTTTTTTTTTAACGGCAATTTGCAGCGATGTAATTACTAGTCGCTGCCTGCAACTCTTACATGACTTGCATTGCCTTTGGAGTAATTGGGAAATGCATTGCCAAACATGTATTTATAATTGTCTGTGTGCCAAAAAACTTTATGTGGCTGATGTTCTACAAACCTAAACACTTTATTTGGAAACCACAAAATGTACTTAAGGAGGTCATGCAATTTGACAAGACAACAAGAGAGAGGTATAGATTGAGGTAGGAATCGTTAAAATGTGGACAGCATGCATAACAGAACGAAAGCACATGACCAGATACGTTGAAATAAAGATAAAGTTAGAATCTAGAGAGGAGGATTACATTCTGAGACAAAATCAAAACAAAATTACTTTGGGGCTCTCTGGCTGATCTGCACTTTGCTGACTCGACGAGTTTTGAAACGCGGACAACAACCGGCGAAATTCCCTCAGACAAACTCGACACGGCGATAACAGACGAGACGAAACACAGTGAACAGTGTCTTGTGTAACCGTCCCAGGGGACACATCCCGTCCATATTTTGTTGCATCACAGTAAGATAAGCCAGCAGGCACGATGGGAGGGGATTTTCCCAATCTTGTTTTCAATACAGAGGCTTTAGGCAAACCTCAAATCATCCTCTCGCCCTCGCTGAGCAATGACAACGCAAAGGAGTGCCACGAACGTTTAATGTCTCTGCGCCCTAACGATCTTACTGTAATTGAACACCACGCCGGGACAAGCCCAAGATTTTAAACAATGAAAAGACAATGCGGTACAATGACACAGCCTCACAATGACAGAGTACTGTGATGTATGTGAAAGGACGAGAGCCATATGGACATTCAACGCATGGGTGCACAGTTCAGCCTCTATCAAACCAAAGGGTTTCAAACCGGCTGTTCGGCTGTTCTAGTGTACAACATTCCTGCTCGACTTTAGAATAGAATAGAATAGAACTTTATTAATCCCGAAGGAAATTCTTGTGCCAGGTTGCATAGCGATACAGTACAAAAACCACAGATTGATAAAATAACTAACGTATATGCAAATTACAGTTAAATATACAAATATGTGGGCAAGATAAGATATTCCGACGGCGAAAACAATTGGCATAAAGAAGTGAAATATTATTGGACATGACATTAAGAATTAAGAATATGCCAGTGACTGTTCACAGCAGGGGTCCCCTCAATGATATGCAGATGAGGGCAAGTTGCCTGTAAATTACCAATATGGTATTTTGCACATACATTTCTCTGTGAGCTAATAAGAGGAGACGCAAGTGTGTCAATGGATTACAAGTAAACTCAGATGCAACAAGATAAAAATGTGTGTGTGTGTGTGCGTGCGTGCCCAAATGTCGGAGAGAAATGAGAAAGGTACACACTCCACCGTTACGTTTCCCATCATGCTTTGTACGTACACGCCACCATCACAACAACCATTAGATGAGAGAGAGAGAGAGAGAGAGAGAGCGAGAGACACACACACAGATGGACAGCTGAAGAGAACTTACCTGTAGGGTCAAACTCATTCGAGGGAAGTGGGGATTTATCACTTTTGGGCTTCTTGTCTGGGGGGTGGTCTTTACTGAGAATGCTGCTAGTTCTGGACAAAGACAAAAACGTGTTACACGGTAAAAACAAACCCACAGCAACAACATGCATTAAACGCTAATACCAGGCTACTTCCTGAAGCGCAATCATTCTCTCCCTGCCATCACTCAATGGGGATCACTCTAGCACGCCCCCTCTTCACTGAGAACCACACCATTTTTGTGCAGTCCCGACAGCCAAGAAGACCATAATAATGAACTGCACACTTCCTGGCTCCCGGCGAACCCTGTATAATCTACCCACAAGCTCCTCCAGTCTAGTGTCCACCCCCCCCTGCCCCACTAATGCTTCACATGGCAAGAGGGCAGCCAGGCAGACAGAGCTCCCGGTTGTTTGCGCGGTCCCGGTGGAGGAGCATCGGGACCAGAGTGTATGAATCCCACTGAGTGTGTCTACTGTCTGCTGTATACAGTGGTGGCTGGAGAGAGGAGGATGTGGGGCTGCCCTGCCATGTGCCCCGGGAGCATGCCCAGAGAAAGGCTGCCCCTCAGAGGAGGTGCCACGGTGGTGGGTGGGGGGTGCCCAGACCCTCGGCTCGGACCTCGACGACAGGGGGCCGTTAAGGGCCGCCTCTGCCATCAGTGGCACCGCCTGTGAAAGGCCTCTGTTCTGCTCATAGTGCGAGGCAGAGATGGGCCCGTGCTTAGAAAAAGGGACCCCTTTGTCCACCCCGCTGTGTGCATGTGTGTGTGTGTGTGTGTGTGTGTGTGTGTGTGTGTGTGTGTGTGTGTGTGTGTGTGTGTGTGTGTGTGCACATGTTTGTCGGTGGATGTGCACGAGAAAGAGAGGGAGGGCGCTTGTCGTCTGCAGGCGGCTGTGTTGCCACCCCTGCTAAAAACTTATCTGGAGCCATGTTTGTAATTAAATTGTGTTTCTGCGGCATCAACTAACAGTTGGTAATGGTATGGTGTATGTAGGGCTGGGCGATAAAACGATAACGATATGTATCGCGATAGACACGTAATCAATATCGATAGAAAATGCGTTCGATAGAACGTTTCGATATTTTTTTTTCCTCGTTGGAAGAAAGCGGAGTTAGCTCCGCTTTGAACCAGAGGTTGCGAAGCAAGGTTGGTTGCATGAACAAAGGCACTCGTCCTCCGGTACCTGGCAACGTATGGAGTGACACGCTAACAGCCAATCATGTACCAGTATCACGTTTGGTTGCGCCGTCTCGTTGTCTCGTGTTCGTGTTTGTTTCTTGAATAACAGAAACAGCGCGGAGTGAGAAGTGAAAGTTAAGCGCCGCAACACGCGAGGAAATTGTCGACAAAAATGGAAAGATCAGCTCACCAGTATGACAGTGGTTTGGATTTTATAAGTCAGACCGTAGTCAGACCAATGTTGTCTGCAAATTATGACCGTCGTCCACCAAGACTGGTAATACAACCAACTTGTTTTACCACCTTAGCCGCTCTCACCCTTTGGAGCACAACCACAGCCTTTACACATGTTTTTGTAACACTTTATTTTTGTTCAGCACTTTATTATTGATAATTGTTAAGTTTTCATTGTGATTTTAATTTTCATTCATGTTTATTTTTATTTATTTGAGTGTTTTCCATGGTTGTGTTGACATTCCTTTTCCCTGTCTGCCTACAATCAGGAAGGTTAAGTTTAAAATAAAAATGTTTAAATTCAGTATATTTTTCTCCTGGTCCTTATTTTAAATAGGTCATACAAATTATCGATAATTATCGATATCGACCGATATGAAACACTTATATCGTGATACAGTTTTCAGCCATATCGCCCAGCCCTAGGTGTATGTATGCTTTTCCTATGCTAAAAGAGAATAAAGACAGTTGACTCTTACCTGATTGCTTTCTTAGGAAACCTGCAAGGTAGAACAGAGGGGAGCTCGTCATTATCCCGCAACACCAACATCACAAGATATAATTCAGGAGCATCGGTAAACTATTAAAACACTCGCTGGGCAGCCCGTGTCTGAGCTGCAAACCAAGGGGGAAAACAAGATGCCTATCCTGGAGCATCTCCCAGGACGATACAACAGTAAACACACTCTAATCCTGATCAAACATCAGCCCCCCCGTCAGCTGCAGATTAAGGTCTTTACCAGGTCAAACGCCCCCCCGCTGCAATCTCACATCTCAGCCCAGCGTTTATGCATGCGTGTGTGTGTGTACGTGTGTGCGTGTTGCCATGCGACACGCACACGCACACACACACACGATGCGCCTACTTTAGATCACGGCTTTACTGTCATACTCCTATCTTAATCACGCCCATGGCCTGTTTCTTTGACACAGACTACCCCTAAGACTGCTTAGAGCGAAAGATGGCCTGGAGATGAGAATTCACCGGGGAGTCTGTCGTGTCAACACCACATAAAGATGGCGGTTCAGAAGGAACAGGTTTCTGTATTGTTGACGACACACTGAAATGCTGTTACAAGAGCATATTAGACCAGATTGTTGTGTCTAAATGTGCGGCAACGGGTGTTTCATTACAGTGGATTAGCTTCTAGCCCCCCGCTTAAGCACAGAGAGCAGAAACACATCAAGACCGACGGCTGTGATTAGACTTGCACTTCAAGCATCACATGTCACAATCAAGGGAAACCAAATAAAGACTAAGAAGCAGAAGAACAAAGTTGGTTTGAATTACATATTCACGGCAAGTCCTTGGCCGAATGAATAGCGAGGGGGGCCATTTAAATTCTAAACACAAACACCAGACCACATCAACATGCACCAAGCGGTGAGAAGGAGCACAGGCTTCCACCCGGCAGAGCCCCGGTCCTCTGTAATGGGAAGGTCTCACGGCTACCCGGCCCACATTAACTCTTCGGCTCCTGGCCACACTGTGTCCCATTCAGGGCTACTCAGGGTGGCGCGGGGGGGCAGGGGAAGAGAGCGGCTGAATGGCCCGTTCATGGAAGTGCACTCCGACTGTAATAAGTTCCAGAGACCCGAGGACAAACGAACACAGCTAGTTTTTAACTAGTACAGCACAGCACACTCCCCTCTAACCCTCCTCCGCGATGGAGCGATGGAAAGTCAGTGAATTTTGCACGCACACACACACACACACACACACACACACACACACACACACACACAGTGAATTTTGCACACACACACACACACACACACACACACACACACACACACACACAGACACACACAGGATGGGCACATGTGTACACACATGCCTATGGGGATGGGGGGGGGAGCAAATATGAGCAGGCAGAGGTTCTTGGTTAATCACACGGGGGAAGAAATTAAGGCATGGCTAGCCAAGCGAGATGTTTCGGAAGGCATGCGTCAGGAATCCGAGACTGTCTAAAACAGAGGGATTATATGAATCATGTCGTCGGGGGGGGAAAAAAAGAAAACGCAATATAACAAGTTTAATATTCAACAGATGATTCAGCAGCGCACGATTGACGTCATATATAAATAGCTAAATGACAGAGCATCAGGCAAAAGGGGAGATTTTTTTTTTCCTGTTGGTTTTTCCTTTCATATCCCGCAGTAACTGCACACAAATAAACGTCAGATCACTCAGGTTGAGATGGTTAAGACACAGAGATGGAAACGGGTAAACATGGGGGGGAATCCTGGCAGAGAACGAATGAGAAGAAGAGGGCATGTTAGTCATACAAAAGTATACGTCTAGTGTCACACTGCTAATGACGGCACATTCAATTGATTTTGAACTGCAATGGAAACTAGGCCTATGTGCTTATGCTTTCTTTTGTATCTGTTGCCACCAACTAAGCTGTTAAATTGTCCCTCGGTCGCATCAACTGATGGAACATGACAAAATGTGCACATACAGTACCGAGCGTGCTGAATGGAGTGTGCTAAAATCCACAAAGGTTAATATTTTTGTGAAATTAAACACCAGCGAACCGTGCTGCTAATGCCTGGGCTTTTAGGTTGGCCAACATAAATCAAGCGTATTCATCATCGTGTACTAAAGTGAACTGTGCCTCGCAAAGCATCAGGCTAACTGAGCATCTCACTATTAGTTTAGCTCCAACGTTTGGCACGAGCACAGAGAGATTTTGCAACAGGGCTACAAACACAACAGCCAGATGCATGAGAACCAGGATATTGCATGCAGTACGTTTAGCAAATTAATAACTTGGCGACATGTCCTTTCAACCATGACTGATTGAAACTGACTGTTTCAGTACCGTTGACTTATGCAAATGCTCTTGCGTGCAACAGTCTACTACTGCACACACGGATTAAAGTTTCATGTGCGTTGTAATGTAATGCTGGGGACAGAATTTTTTTTTTTATATTAGCCTATACAATTTAAAAATCGTGGTAGACGACAAAGTCGACAAAGTGCAATGATTTGGAGCCCTCTGGACCAAACAGCACACACTTCCCCAATTCTATTCATGAACCCATTCCAAACTAAAACCAAAACTATCGTGATCAAACGTGTTGTGAGCGCAAACCATGGACGTTAACAAACATGGCTGACGACGTTTGATGGTTATAATCACATTGATAATATATAGATCCATGGTTATTGTGTGATTTTCTATCGAGTTGGAAGAGAGTGATCTCATTGAGAGTTGTATCAGAGCTAACGCTTTGGTGCTTAGCTCGATTAGCATAAAGCCGAGTACTTCGGTTTCACTTCATGTGCTCTAGATGCAGGGTAGGGTTGCAGGGTTGCACCAGACATTGACTCCATCTCCGGAGGCTATTCCTGGAGATATTATTTAGAGTTATTATAATAGACATAAAACAAATGTTACCGCTTTGACCATTGGGAGGATGGATTTTAGTGGTTAGATTCTCCTGAGTCCCTTTTTAAGATAATTTCTCATTGGCTATTTGCAGATCATATCGCTTTGCCCTCCTGGATTGTCGGGACGAGGGGCCAAATCGGGTCTAAATCAGGTCCAACTACCCTGTAGTGTGGAGGCCTATGCGGCATAAGAAATAACCCTGATTCATTTAGAGTTGTGTGCACATCATTAGTAGGCCTATATGGTTTCTGTATTAATTAGGACTACGGCTTACCATGTTTTATTGTGTTAGAATCTCCATCTAAGAGACTATGTGTGGCCTGGTGTGTAGTACTGCATAAGCTACATACAACAAATGTGCACGTATGCCTTTGAGAGTGCTTTGTAAAATAATGTATTGAAGTGATCAGTTCAACCAAAAGTCCTTTCTCACAGTGGCCCACGCGGGGCTATTTTAAGATGAGTCAGGTTGCACAACAGCCCATAAATTCGACAGCCTGATTCTCGCTCTATCAAATTAAACTGCAGTGGGGACGCCACCGATACATCAATACAATAATCGAAAGAGCTTAACAACCAGCAATGTGTGGAATGTGTGCATTTGGCACCTAATCAATATATTGGCATAATTGCTTAATGCTTCAATGAACAATAGTGTCAGTGCATCATTCAACACACACACACACGCACACACACACGCACACACACACACAAGAGTCTGGAAATGTACCCTGAAGCAACACAGCTAAAACCGGGCCGTTGAAACACAGACAACGATAATAAGTATACAGCTACACTAAGAGCTAGCTGCCAAACCTGTCCAGGACAGACACGGCTTCCCCTTCACGCACAGCGGCAGCCTGTGTTCCAAATTGTGTCTTTAAGAGATCAATGTACCGCCCCTCACTCAGTGCTTGAAAACCAGCTAATGAAAGTCTTCAGGAGTGTGAGTCGGGACTTCTTCCTGGACATGCCCATTAGGTTTGAAGGGAGAGAAAAGGGGAGAAAGGAGGCAGTCGGGAGTGGGAACGGAGGGGAGGGGAGAGAGGGAGGGCGGGAGGGAGGGACAGCGGCGCTGGGGCGGGCCCAGGCTTGAATGCTCCATTGAGGTTTGGTGTTTTGATGGAAAACTGTGGCAGCGAAGGGCCAACTTCAGCGCGGCAGTGGTAGCGAAAAAAGGAGGCCGGCACTAGACCATGGAGAGAGTGAAGAGAGCAGGCAGTCGAGGAGGAGGAGGAGGAGGAGGAGGAGGAGGAGGGCGGAGGATAAGCTGCCCAGAGAGAGGAGGAGGAGGAGGAGGAGGACCCTGACACAGAGCCATTTCTGTGGAGAGAGGGAGACTCTGTGGAAGAAGGGGGGAGGTAGGGGACGGGACGGCGGACATACAGGAACAATTTCTAAACTCTCACAACAAGCTTCAGGGGGAAACACTCGGGGGTTATTGGCAGCTCCCCTCAGAATCAGTGTAGCAGAAAAGGAGATGATTATAATAGCTAACCCTCAACGGCCTGCCGTGCCGGCCCGGCGGAATACAGAATCAACAACGCTGTGATTTGGGAATGGAATATCTGATTCAGATTGTGCCCCTTGCCTGCCTCGCTACCCGGCTTTTACTTGCCTGTTTGAGGGCTCAATATAAAAAGAGGGGTACCCTCAAATCTCATTCAAATGAGACTCTTTGAGTGCCTGTGTGCTCAAAGGGCTATGTTGTAAAGTAACAGCTTTTAAGGGAGCCTGAGGGAAGTTTTAATGTAGCCTCTCCAAAACGCTTTCAGAGCACGAAAAAGCCCTCTTCAATTTGCCCCTGGTTGTTCAGTAGAGGGGACGTTTATACAGAATGATGGCAGTGGTGGAACTCTCCTTTGACATATATATATATATATACTGTATATATAGATGGACATGCTGACAAAGCCATAATTTGATGTCTGCCACCTTTGAGGTTGGTGTATTTGGAGTCAACTTATTCAAACTTGACCAACATAACAAGTTTGTGACAGAATGCTTGGCCAGAAGGGGTGCAACAACAAAATACTACTTACTTAGTTTAGCATTTTGTTGCACATTGCATACTAGCGTTTGCAGTTCAACACAGCCATCCTATTTTAGTAGGTTTGAATCAGAACACATCATTGCCGTAGAAGTTTGCCAGATTTTCTTGATATTCTTTCGACATAAAAAACGACATCTTGTGAAGATGTTGGATCACAGTACTTCAATGCCATGCTATATCATTACATTGAAAACAGCCCTGCATTACGCTATGCCCACAAGAACTACTGGTTTGTGTGTGTGTGTGTGTGTGTGTGTGTGTGTGTGTGTGTGTGTGTGTGTGTGTGTGTGTGTGTGTGTGTGTGTGTGTGTGTGTGTGTGTGTGTGTGCGCACAGTGTAAATAAGCATTAGCAAGCCTTTTCTAGGCAGACAGCCTCATTGTTGTGTGGAGCTAGCTGCGGTAACCTCAAGCAATTCACCCGTTTTTACAAAGAAAACAGACTTTACGGTGGCGTCGCAGGAAGGGAGGGGTCTGTCTGAGACTAGGCAAGGGGGTGGGGGGTTGAGGGGGATGGTCCTTAGAGGACAACCCCCCAGGGGAATGGAAAAAAAGAGGAATATTCAAAACGGCGCATAGCAAACCAAACAGTGAATGCGACATCCCCCATAAATGTGAGGGCAAGATGGAAAAAGTTGGCTTTTGAAAGAAGAAATACCACACACACACACACACACACACACACACACACACACACACACACACACACACACACACACACACACACACACACACACACACACACACACACACACACACACACACACACACACACACACACACACACACACACACACACACACACACACACGTGTCAGCGGCCTACGGAGCAGAAGGAGGCACTCACTGTTCTACAAGCAGCACCTTCTCTCCAGCGACTCATATACCACCACGTCCACAAAGGCTATGATTCCCTGCTAATGGTGTAATGATAGAGGCTCTCGCACGGCATGACTAATGCTCGTGGCCCGCCGCACACACACTGCTCGTTATCTAACCTATGCACCGAGTCATTTCGACAGAGGTGTGCACACACGCACGCACACACACACACACACCCCCACCAACACACCAACACACCGACACACCGACACACACGCAGACTGCTACAATGACATCACTGCTTTCCACTGTGTGCACAAGCACCGACAACACAGCGACACCCCTCTTTAGAAACACCGGCAGCCAGGTCGGACAAATGCATTCGTTTGTAACTCGAGCGGTGCCGTCACCCACAGAGAACCCGACGTGATGCGGCCAATCGGGTGAATAAGGGAGTCCGTGCATAATATAGGGTGGCAACAGAAAAGAAAGAGAAAGAGAGAGAGAGAGAGAGAGAGAGTGTGTGTGTTTGTAAGAGGGGGGTGGAGATAAAGAGACTGGTCGAGGTGTGTGTGTGTGTGTGTTGTTAAAGAGACAAGAGAGATGGCTCCCCGGCTCTGGCTACAGCCTCGGGGGAGGGGGGAGCGGTGCCCTTTCTGCCCCAATAAACCGCATCAGGATTCCTGACATGAGGGCCGGTGGATAGACATTTCTTCACGCTACACACTCCATCGTTCCCCCAACGCCGGCAGAGAGAGAGAGAGGGGGGGGGGGGGGGTTAAAAAGAAAAAGCTGAGGTGGCTTAACATTTGACATGGTTCTCGCTGCGAGTCCAGCTTTCCAACACAACAGCTTCCTCTGACCAGAGGTTGTGTGTCCTGCCTGGTAGCAGGCCTGCATGCGGAAATGTGAGCAGTGGCACCGCTGTCGGGCAACTCACAAGGTTAGCTTAGTGACACTGTGGAGCTGCCTCGTGGGACTATCCGATGTCAAGCGCAGCCAATTGGGGGGCTTCTAGGAGTGTGTGTATCACAAACTACCTTGAGCACCAATCGAATTCCCGATGCACCTATATAGCCACTGGTAAAGGAGCATTCGGCGGGAACAATGCCAATTTCCATGCCACCCTGCAGATTCCCATTGCGCCGGGTAATTGCCTGCCAGCTGGTCGGATCTCCTGTGAAACCTGATGGAATAATTTACAGCATGGCAACCAGGAAAGCCGTTGCATAACTATAAATTACTGATACATGACAAGACGGGCAAACAGCTGGGTTTCTTTTGCCCACATACACACAGGCTCGACGAGAGATGCAAAGTAGCTAGGCTAACCGTTTGTGACAAGAGGCAGTGTAGTCTTTCCAAGGAAGTCACTTGCTTTCCCAAGCTCCTGGGCATTTGCCCAAAGATTGCCCCCGCCACCCATCCCTCTCCACTCCCTGGCGCTCAGATTTCACATTAGTTATGTTGTTACACACCCGAGTACAGGTTAGCATGTCTATGTCACACTCCGATACAGTAGGTGGCGGTATGCACCTAGTTGGGTTGCGATTCATGAATACATACAAAAAAGAAGAGTAGGCTGCACCTTGTGGCATCAACTACGCAACATTAGCGCATGTTGTCGCTCCTGCGTAGAAAAGCATGCCAATGGCAAGATCCCAAGCCCATACAATGGAGTCGACCATCGCATTATGCCTACTATTAGTGACATTTTGGAGACATGTCAAGAATGACCCCCTCACCCGCCTTCCTAGTTTTCACACCTGATGCAAACCATACCAGAGGACACGTGAACAGTACTCGAGAGCACCTCTTCAAGTGGATGCAGGTGCGGTCCGTTGAGCCGTGCCCGGGTACGATACACAGTGTTCAGGGTCAAGTGCATTCTGCTCCAGGCCCGGCTCCCTGGTGGGAAAACGCCCTAATGGCAATGTCAAATACAAACTGCCCTTCAACTGAGTACACTTCCTGAATATCATTTAGTGATACATGAATACATTATGCTTTATTCAATACATCGGAGCATTATCAGAATTCAATACTGCTTCTATTGTATTCATTTAATCTGCGTGCCTTTCTTAGTTGTTTATGACACGATCTGTCAGTATCTTTACACTAGACCAGGGGTCTCCAACACATGGCCCAGGGACCAGAACCAGAATCGTGTAATCTGGCCCGACAGTGATCAAGATGGTTTTGATTCTAATTCAATTTAGTGTAATACTGTACTTGAATGTTGAAGTGGCTCTCCTAGAAGACAATACCATCAGTGGCCCCGAGGTAATCTGAGTTTGAGACACTTTGCACTAGACCCTCTATGAGAGAGCGTCGCCACACTTTTCCACAACGTTCCTTTTCTTTCAATTTGGCCATCGTTGAGTGCTCTGGCTTGGCCTTTGCCGAGTTCACCGCCCATCACACCTCTCCTTCACACAGACCACGCCACATCTGTGATCTCACAAAGCCCTTTTTAATGTAGTCTGAGCACGAGCGAACAGTCTGCGAGAAAGCTCCTGCGCCTCCCCTTCATGACACAGTCATTAGCGCCGGGGGAGAAAGTGAGTAGTGGCGTGCTGGCGGTAGGCAGTGCTCGCTGGGAGACATCCCCTGATTCAGCAGGGACGGTAATGATATTAATCACAGCACTGCAGCAGCAGCAGCAGCAGCAGCCCTCTCTCTGGCCGCTGCGCAGGACCGTAAGCCACACTCTGCAGTCCCTGATCCCAAAGGCGAAGGGGATGAGGGGACTCTTAAGCAGGCAGATGCACAGCTCACATGCCACCACCCCGTCGCACCATAAGACCACTTGCCACTACTAGCCACGACTGTGTCACGCTCTGTCAGATACGAGTCAAAGCATTATGTGCTTGTGGAGCCGCAAACACAGTTACGCAGTATCGTTAACCAAAAACAGAACTGACTGCCCTTTTGGATTCTCCTCCTGTAATGACAGCATTAAAAACAGAAGCGAGAGGTGAAGAGACAAACTCTCCCCCACACCCACCCACTCACTCCCGCCCCCCTCAACCACCCCTCCCACCCCCAGCTGGGTGCTTTTGTGTAGCGAGCAGCAGCACAGCCGCACCGCAAGCACAACAATTAGCTCGGAGAGCCTAGCCTAGTTCACGGCTAAAAACCGTGGCACAGACATGTGAGGACACGACACCGTCTCTTGTCCTCCTTTCCCTCTATTGTCACGAGCCTGTCTTTCGTGAAGTGAAAGTAACGTTTTGGCCCTGGAGCGCTCTTGGGCGGACAATAGCCGAGGGTGTCCACAAGCATCAGCGTCACAAAGCTAGATGGAGCTTCACCCGGGCCTCCCGGCGACGCCAGAGACTCCCGGGCTCGACACCCGTACAGCCCGGGCATCGCCACCCCAGGGATACTGCCTATTGAAGAGGGAAGACACCCACTCACTCTCCCCAGTCCAGTTCTTGTCCTTTTTGGCTGAGACTCATGAGGTTAAGCAAGCCAGCCATGGCATTATATACTGCGCAAAAATGCTGGGGGGGTTGAAGTGACATATACATTTTATTACAATACCGGCCAACATCGATGAATAGAACAAATTGCAGAATATATGGATTACTCTGGCAAGAGTGGGGACCTCATTTATTCATAGTTCTAACAATAATTATTATTATGTAAGACCATATGCAGACTGTATAATGTGTAATTTAGTCATAAACATGATTTAGTCTTATACAAGACTTTCCTTTGCTTTAAGGTGTCATGAAAAGCTGAACTAAACAGAGTCACCCTTGGCTGAGCACCAAAAGCTTGTGTCAGCACGGCAGCATCATAATAAGAGTTAGAGGACATGCACACGCCACATAGTAAGGCCCCAATTGAACCCATGATCTCCTTGCTGTAAGGCGTGAGTACTGGCTACCAAACCACCTGACTACCTGATTTACAAGCACCCAGTGAACATTAAAGATGTTTGACGAACATCTTCATACACAGAAAATGAGCTCTTTACTGTCCCATGAACCAAGTACTTGCCGCAGCAACCATAGTTCAACCATGATACCCAAGCCATAGTTCCCTATTCAAACCAAGTGCTGAATGTCAACTTCTGCCAAATACAAATCAATGTTAATAAATCGCCCCTTGCTGTATACAAAGTAAATTCTCAGCTCTATCAGACATGGACGTGAAGATATAACGCAGGCTAGCGTGGGGAAGTGAGCATTTAAAATGATTAGTGGTGATCCAGAGAGCAATAGATAAGCCGTGTGAAGGAGAGTGGATAGGGGATGGGGGTGGGGGTGGCTTGCACGAGTGAAAACAGAGTATGGTCGGAGCTGTTGTGTGCCTGCCAAACTGACGTCCAGGTGTGACCAGTGTCCTCCTAAGCTTCTCATTTGCACTCCTGTGACGGCCTGATGACTCCTATTCAGCTCTGCAGGGCACAGGCAAGGCGGGGGGGTCGGGGGGGGAATCAAACATTACAGACACGGCCATGGACGGTGGCAAGGGGTGAATGCTGGTGTGTGTGTGTGTGTGTGTGTGTGTGTGTGTGTGTGTGTGTGTGTGTGTGTGTGTGTGTGTGTGTGTGTGTGTGTGTGTGTGTGTGTGTGTGTGTGTGTGTGTGTGTGTGTGTGTGTGTGTGTGTGTGTGTGTGTGCGCAAAATGATGCAGTGGAAGATGAAGATCAGGATGTAAAATGCACGTCATAAACGCGAGCATAGGACTAAATTAGTCTTGACACCTGATGGAGAAACTGAAATCCAATCAAAACACTCTGATCAAAATAAAGATCACATATCGGCGTCATAGCCTTTTAACCGATCCATGCCCCTCAGGCCGACATGAGCAACTCATCACAACCTAACCACCGACCCTCTTAGGGGGAAAAAATATATAATGGATGGCCTATAGGCAGCCATAATCATGGTGAGAGTGAGGTTAAGAATTGCTCCAGGGACTCTGTCTAGACTGCTCTGTGTGTCGGCCCGAATGAGAGCAGATCATCGAAGGCATAAAGGAAAGGAGTACAATGCTTGCATGTCCTATTGCATCACTTGCCCTGTATTCAGGCGTAGGCATTAGACGCTGTTTTTAGGCTATACATTACAGATTCAACAATGATCAATAGCTTATAATGCAGCCTACACAGTAATGGATGCTGATGCTATGGCTCTTCCGTTTCTGACGAGCACTCTCGTACTCCTGAACGCCTATTCCAATGCACGCTAATTCAGAGCAGCTGACACAGCTGTGTCGGTATCGACACAGGAGGATGGAGCCGGGGAATACCTCTTGAACATCAGAGGAGCGATCAACCAGACGTACGGAGATCTGAACTTGTCATGTCAGAAGCTCTGATCAGTGGGACAGTCAATTAGCCCAATGTGACGGGCATGAGTAAAGTACCATCTAGTGATGGCTGCCCCAGACCATGCATTTGTGCGATGGCAGATTACATGAGGAGGAGAATCAAAGACTCGCTGTCTCTTTCCAGTTCCAAAAACATGTTAGAAAATTAACCACATTCACAGGCATGTTAGTTGTCTATCAAGCCAGATTTGATCATGTGTCAATATGTAATATATGCTAATGACCATAAAGTAATGGTTTAGGACTTGACCGAGGCTCAGAACTTGGCAGTGGATGAGTCTTATTGATGTGAATCTGGTGAATAAGCATTTCTAATTTGTCAATCATCCAACGCATTAGCTCCCGCCCTCCAGGATGCAGGTGAAGGAAGCATTTTCCTCGCTACTTTGCAGGGCCATAGCTACTCGTGGACATGGTTAATAGAGAGCAAGCTTGTACCCACCAATAGCCATTGTTTACCATTAGTGATGTCACCAGCACCACTTCCCGGGAGGGCCTCAGGGGGGGTGGGGGTGGGAAAAACGTGGAGATCAGCAGAACTCTATGACAAAGAGCTAGCTGCACACTAAACTGACATGCCGGTGGGACCATCCAGCCCCGTGGAAGTTCACAGTGCATGATTGGAACATAGTCAGCCCAACACACAAACAAAGTCCTCTGCAAAAATGCACACGCCATTCCAGAGGCATGGGAAGAGAAATTATGGAGAACCAAGTAATGCCAAATCAATGCTTCACATGCCAAATCAATGCTTCTCACTCTGGACTCTTACCCTCTGACACACAGAATGACTGTCTTTGCACTATACACTTTCAAACAGAAACTTTCTGCTGCTATTACTGACTATCTTTGCACTATTACAACTTCAAACTTATACATAAAACTTTTTGCTGCTATTTTTACATATACACTGTGAACTCTTATTCTTTTATTGTTATTTTTTTAGTATCAGTAAATGTCTTCATCTGCTGTGCACTTTATTTATTGTTTACTTTAGTGTTAGGATATGTCTGTCTTTATTTGTTGTGCCTGTGCACTTTACTGTTTACTTAGTGTTAGGAAATGTCTTGTCTTGTCTTCACCGTGGGATAGTGAGAAACGTAATTTCGATTCCTTTGTATGTCTGGTACATGTGAAGAAATTGACAATAAAGCTGACTTTGACTTTGACTTTGAAATGACACTGGCCATCTTGTATGCGATGCTAAACAGCTCCAATTAGTCTACAGTTTAGGTCAGGTGTTCTTTGCAATCATCCACAGTGGATCTATAAAGTACATTCTCAAAGCCAATGTGGCACATAGGACCATAGTGTTGTTGAGATTTTGGTCTAGGCTTTCCTTTCAAGTATATTCTGTGTAATACACTTGTTTTAACGCAGAACAGCTGTGCACATCCCAACGAATTGGCTTCCCCTCCCCGCAGGTATGTGGGATTCAGGTAGGAATGGATGACATAACATCCCAGTTCACTTTTTCATTACCCTGACGAAGCGGATTCCATCGTCTGTCAAGTCTGAGTGCAAACCTTTTTAGGTTAGAGAAAAACACACACACACACACACACACACACACACACACACACACACACACACACACACACACACACACACACACACACACACACACACACACACACACACACACACACACACACACACACACACACACACACACACACACACACACACACACACACACACACGCCTGGCTGCTTGTTGATCCATAGGTAATAGTTTAAACACCCAGGTCTCAACACTAGTGTCTGACATCAGGTCCACCTCTGGACCAACCCGTAGGATAAAGCGATGACTTAACTTGGGGTTTTAGGCTTTGGGGTTACAGTAAAGTACAAAGATCGTTTTAATTGGTGGAAGGGGGACGGTGGATCATTTCGACTGGCCTGCTAGTAGGTCTACTCATGGCCTTTCTCTGCCCCCCCGCCCCAAATGTCGGCCTTCATCTTGCAAACAAATCCATGCTGAACTGAGCTGAGCTGAGTGGGGGGGTATAGTTATTACATGTATGGTTTCATTGAAACGACTCTAAACTAAAAAACCAATGCATAACACACAGCAAGGGGGGACTCATGCACATTGATACTCCATGAATGATAATTTCTATGACACAAAGTTGACGATTTCAAACACACACTGTGTGTGTGTGTGTGTGTGTGTGTGTGTGTGTGTGTGTGTGTGTGTGTGTGTAAGTGTAGCATGCAACCGTACCTGTCAGTGAAACTGGACTGTGTGTCACTCATTGGGCTTCCGGATCTAGATTCGCAGCCACTTATATCCGATGCACATTTTCCAGAAGGTGTCGTCCTCCTCCTTCTCCTTCCGTGGCATCCGTGTGTGTGTGTGTGTGTGTGTGTGTGTGTGTGTGTGTGTGTGTGTGTGTGTGTGTGTGTGTGTGGTGAGTGGAGTGGACAAGGTTTTCAGGACGTCTCCCGGTCTAATCACTGCAGGCAGTACACCAGAACCACAGTCCTCCTGGTCGGGGGGGGGGGGGGGGGTCTTGTATTTGAAATGTAACTCGTGACAAATCTCGCAAAATGTGTTCAAATGCGATGTTTCATATGACGTCTTCAAGTAGTTAAAGCTGATCTCGCAACACCGCTACAAGTAATAATAATAATAATAATATTAATAATAATAATAGCAATAGCAATGTTGTGATGGCCTCTTCTGTGGTTAGATGATCTTAAAAGATGAAGTTGGGAATTCCTGTGCTCCCATTTGGTATTCCAGCCGTCCTGCCGTGACCAGGAGAATCGCACGATAGCCTCGCACGAGAAAAAAAAGAAAAGTCCCAAAAAAAGTACAACAACAAAAAGAAACCCCACACAGCTCCTCGGTTGCCTTCTAGCTTATCGAAAACACGATGTAGCCACACAACGCATGACGCGGGAGACGACGACGGTTAAAATGATCAATATAAATATAGTGCTCGTTGAAGTGGGGGGGGGGAGAAAAAAAACCACCAAGGAAAGAAAAGAGGCGAAGCTACCAGCTAACAAAACAGAGGAGCTCTTTCAGGAGGAAACGTAAAGCTCACAACACAATGACGCCAAGCAAACGCATAATATATATAACATTGTGTGTGTGTGTGCGTGCGTGTGTGGATATTTCCCCCAGCTCCTTTCTCTCCTTCTTCTTCTTCTTCTTCTTATGTCCTTCAAAAAGTCTTCACGAGGCAACAACCACAACAACAACAACCGCAGCAGCAGCAACAACAACAACAAAAAATCCCCCAGAAGTGTGTTAGCAGCGCGTCGCAGCTCCCCTCGACTCCTCCATGTTTCCACAAAATCCAAGCGTTTTTCTCCGCGAAAATCCCCGTCGGGTGCGAAACTAGCAGGCTAACAGTTGCCGCGGGCTACCGGCTCCACTACCTGCACGACTCGACACGAACACACCGCGAGGAAAAGATACGAGACGGTCTAATGTAATGTGCGAGACAACGACACCGCGGCGGCGAAACGTTACACGTCCAGGTCGTCCACTCGGTGACTTTCTGCGGCGTCTTCGGTATCTTTAGAGTGTTCGTATAACTAACGGAATGGTACCGGGGGAGGGGAGAAAAAAAAAATCCCACTTTCCGCCGCTAGCAACGCCCTAACCAGCTAGCTTAGTGAGAGAGAGACACTGAGAGAGAGAGAAAGAGAGAGAGAGAGAGAGGAGTCCCGACAGCAGCGCGGCCACGAGTCACCACTTCCGCCGGGAGCCGCTGATGCTGCTGCTGCTGCTGCTGCTGCTGCTGGTAGTGCTGCTGCTGCTGCTGATGCTGCTGCTGGTAGTGCTGCTGCTGCTGGTAGTGCTGCTAGAGCTGCTAGGGCTGCTGCTGCCTCACGGGTCTCTCTCTCTCTCTCTCTCTCTCTCTCACACACACACACACACAATAACACAACATGTACACATCATAATACTGCTGTTTATTGTGCTATTTTTCATAATTATTTCTTGTTCATTTTTGGTACTTTATTGCTGAACCTATCATTGAACTTGTTGTGATGTTATGCTCGAATTCAATGTAAAGCACAATAATAACACAGGGATGCGATTAATATAAATGCATGACGTCATATGCAGTGATGGTACAACTAACAAAAACAAAATAATAATAATAATAATTATAATTAACTCCAATAATAGCCAGAACAGTAATAATAACACAAAAGTTCTCATCGTGATCCTATAGCTCTTTAAAAAAAGCTATAGCTTATTCTTTATTATCCTCCCTCTTTGTGTTCTCTGACCTGTGATTGACAGCTGTCGTTAGGTCCATTTAGTTTTCACTGAGCATGTGTCTGTTTACCATAACTTTACCGTCTGTTTACCAATAGTATGGTTATACTTGAGGTAAAACACACACACACACACGCGTCTGTATGACTATGAGTTCTAAAATGTAAACCAATGAACAATTGTCCAATTAAAATATATAACATAAAATATTTGTTTTTCATTTTAAATATTGATGGCAAGATGGCTTAGTTTCTTTCCCGTGTTTGCGTTGAACACAGACGCCACCATGTGGTAGCCTGACTGTAGTGCAGGCTGTAGCTCTTCACACCCACACCACTTGTCCCTAGTATGTCTACACTGTGACATGTGAACAATAATGTAGACAAAAATGATCAAAAGTTATCAAAATCACTTTATTACTTCCACGTGTGTTAAATTTTATTACAGCATAACAATAAATTAAAACTAAAAACAAAAATGTTTAGGAAAGTACATTCATACTTAAGGCACAAACAGATTCCCCATCCATACCAGACACAGTGATTACATGATTCCATTAATCAGCACCAACGAAAACAGAAAGAAGTGGAATATGAAAATTAACCAATGTCTCAAGCATTTTCCTGAAATATTATTGTTACATTAATATTAATATTGAATAATATATAGTCATGGTGAAGGAGACACAAGCATCAACAAGGTATTCTGAAATGTTTCCATTAACATTGACAATATATATAATCACTCCTAATTAATTCTCTCTCACTAGCTGTACATGATCAATATGTCTTTATGCTTGTGTTTTCATACCGTGGCTATGCACTAGCCACTGCAAACATGAATAAATAACAGCCAACAACATTATGTGAATGTTTTTCATATTATATGTGACATAGATCAAAAGTAAACATGTTTTGTAGTAAGCAATACAAGTCACGAGATGCTGGTTTTGTTTGCACTCGACATACGCTTACTCGACATGAAACATGAGTCATATTTGAAGACAACATACAAATTAGGCATTAACAAAAAAAGAAGTCAAAATGTAAAAAAGAAAACAAAAAAAAAGGTAATCATTGCACCATATTGATAATATTCAAAAAATTCACAATATCTGTCTATTGAACTTCAGTGATCGGACAAAACACAATACTGACAAAGCAGATTTCACTGACTTCATACGTAAACTTCTTCACAAACGACAGAACCTTTTCCCCCACAAATTATGGAAAATGTGTGACCCGAATATAATCTCTCTGTATGTCTCTATAGGGAGGACATCCATCCATGCTTCATAGTAATAATAGCCAATAGCCCGGTTGGTCAATTAGGCCATATATGTTGTGTCACTGAAATAAGCTTCTTCAGAATCAATCAAAACTTTGTAAAAAATACTGTACTCTTTGACCAAGGTCATCTTTGAACCACAACACAAAGCACTATTTGGCGATACAGGTGATGCAAAAGCAGTACTCCCCTATCCCTCTGTCCCTTGTACAGTACAGCTTACACATATGTAGTCAAATGCACATTCCTTTTGTCCATGTATGTTTGAAAACGAACAACATCAACAACAACAATAACAACAAGGATGACAAAAACAGTGTCGAAAAAGTCTCAATGACACTCAGTCCAGTTTTCCTTCGTGACTGCTGCCGCCGCCGCCGTTGCCGCCATCACCCACCGCCACCGCCGCTCCGTTGCTGGGGCTCGGGGCTCTGGTCTCGCCGTGCCGCGCCCTGCCCCCGTACTTGCGCCTGGCGAAGCGCCAGATGTCCACCACGAACACCCAGGACAGGGCGTACATGGCCACGCCGCCACACTTGATGAAGAAGCGCGGCCGTGGCGAGATCAGCTCGCAGTACAGCATGGCCCCGCCCACAAACACCCGCATCACCACGAAGAGCACCACGAACGCCAGGTCCACCGCCTCGGCCAGGGGTGTGTTGCGGCGGCCGGTGTGCCGCAGGAACCAGCGCGCCTGCAGCAGCGGGTTGGTCACCTCGCTGCCGAAGAGGACGGCGCACGACTCCACGCCCGACTCGCCCAGCCACAGCGTGAGCATGATGCCCAGGATGCTGACGGCGTGGTGCGCCAGCATGACGGCGCCCTCGGTGCGGAAGTACACGCACCACACCATGTCGAAAATGAAGTAGCTGAGGCTCAGTACCATGGCGCTGATCTGCAGAGTGGTGTTCTTAGTGCCTGTGGGTGTAAAACGGACCAGTGGTTACGGGGGGGGGCGGGGTTTCAACACTAATTACGCTCTTAAGACCTATGAGCAGCAACGCAAGGGATGCGTGGTTATGCAGGAGTAGACCCTATAGATAATACACTGTTTAATCACGCCAAAAGGAGCTTAAATGGATAACCAGAATGGTGCATTTTCTGAAGGAAAGCGTGTGGGAGCTGGAAGCTGCTGGCTGCCAGCTGCTCCCAGCTGTATCTGCTGCTGCCAGCTACAAGCTGCTGATTTGAAAAACAGCTATTTTTCCACATCTTTTAGCGCCACCCACAGGTTAAATTGTATGAAACAGACTCATTCTGCATCCCCATCTGTACAACTTTGCTGAATTTGGTCATCATCGACTATTACATTAAAGGCAGTGACGGCAGTTAGTAAGTAGTATGTTGGTGCTTGACCACAAGGTGGGGCTGTTGGTGCAATG
The DNA here is from genome assembly GCA_002895965.2 of Coryphaenoides rupestris. Lineage (NCBI taxonomy): Eukaryota > Metazoa > Chordata > Actinopteri > Gadiformes > Macrouridae > Coryphaenoides > Coryphaenoides rupestris. The sequence goes on along the minus strand of PIJE02001571.1, from coordinate 3,872 downwards.
CTTAAACATGTCATGCACATGCCCATGGAGAACTTGTTTACCAAGTTTCAACAGAACTGTATCCTGTTTTAATGTTATTGTAGCAGCCTCTGTGGGTAGAATTGTATGAAATGTTACGCACGAGTGCACTGTATGTACAGCATTCCCCAATGTGGTGGCTGTTCATTTCACGAGGCCACGCCTTCACAGGTTTCGTCACCAATTACAAAGAAACAGTAATTGATACCTAAAAACAAACCCATTGTTCTGGGCCATCTAAATGTGCTATGTGCCACGTTTGGTGAAGATTAGAAGAAATTGTGTGCCAAAAGAAGCACCACCAAATCCAAAATGGAGGAAGGATTTTATATGCGCAAATGGGAGTGGTCTATGGTAGTCGAAACTGTACAAATAATGTTTTTCTACAACTGACCACGTTGTTGCGTGATCGGTACCAAAATATGTTCTACATTTCTAGATGTGGCCCCTGTCCGTAAAGCATGAATACTTTAGCACTTATAGTTGTAGAGAATTTAACTACTAAACATTCCTGCCATCCACTTCCATTATACATTTGAATGTGGAAAAAGTAGGCTTCGATAGAGATTAGATTCAAATTATTTACTTCTTCCTAATATTATCTTCTTGGAAAGAAATAGTCTTCCAAAATAACTGCACGCACAATTGTCTCACAATTATCTCATAGCTTAGTTTTAACCATAAGACAATTGCCGCCGTGCAGTAACTTTTGCATATTTCTTTCCAAAAATGTAAAGCAGCCACACCACGATACAGAGGTCGACCATGGGAGCTCTGTGCGGCCAAGCCAACTACCTGGTATGTGAAGGGCCAGGGTCCGTCCACGTAGCCGATGTACGCGGTGAGACTGACCACCAGGACGCCGTGCAGCAGGGTGACCAGGCGGCAGTTCCACTCGCAGCCCCGCGAGCCATTGATGCTGCACAGGATCATGTAGAGCGCGACCCACCCAGAGAGGCCGAACAGCACCACCACGGGCAGAGAAGTCATCGTGGAGCTGAAGAGAAGACGTCAAATAGTCAGTGACGAGCTTATCAGCGGCGACCACAAACAATTTCTGTTTAGCATGTCAACATGAGCAGAAAAACAAACAAAGCGAACGCATTTCTTTTGTGAACAAAAGTAGTGACAAAAGGAGTTACAGTGCATGCAGCGCCGGCGTCCAGGGAATCACAGTGGAAATCTATTTGTAAATGGACAACAATTGCGCGTACTGTCCTGCGGCTGCACCATGCCCCCACAGTAGGCAGGCTCTCGACCGGGTGGGGTGATGAATTGAGGACGTCTCATCTGTGACGTTGTTGTTACAAGATCTGAAAGGACACCAATGGGCAGAGGCCTACACACCCGTATTGTTTGACACGAGTGAGATAGCTTATGCTTGCGAGGCGCTTGCTGTAAGAAGTTGCAAAACTAGTGCAGAGGTCACTGTTGTATGTATTGTGCGAGAGACAGCGAGTGGGATTTAATTGGACATGTGTTGCAGGATAACACTACAGCCGATTGACTGAGATTGCACGCCAACTACCAAAGGGCCTAGTGTAGTTTTCAAGTCAGCCCTTACATACAGAGGCGCACCGTCAGGAGAGGGCAAACTAGGCAAATTGTTGGGCCCCCGAAGAACATTTTGGAAAAGGCCCCCCCCCCCGAAATTGCATATCTTTTGTGTGTGCGTGTGTGCGTGTGTGCGTGTGTGTGTGCTGATTATGACATGTGATCACCTCGATTCACCTCGGCTTCTTTGCCTGGTGCCGCCGACAGTCGTAGGATCACCACTGCTTACATATGTTTAATGTTTTTATCTATTTTAATTAGACTGGCATTACTACTGTGGTATCGTTAACTGACCATGGTCATATACGTGTTAAACTGACACATATACGACCTGCTTTACAAGTGTGAGACGAGGATACAGGAGATAAGTTAGCTTGTAAAATTGTAATAAAGCATAGCAATAAAAATAAATGCATCAATTGATGGTAGTCTTGTTTGTACTATAGCTATGTTTGTACTATAAATAGTCATTTTAGCTGAGTAGACCAACTAAGTGGTGCCTTCCAGTTTGTACTGGGAAGTCAAAATTTCCGACTTATGAGTCGAGGCTTCAGGGGTTACGCCCCCTGAAGTCGGAATTCCAACTCGGAAAGTCGGAAGAACATCACCAAACCCCAAATGTACCTCGGAAGTTGGAGCTGGGAATGAAGTCGAGTTGACCACGTTCCTGTTTACTCAGTTGAAGTCGGGGCTGGTGATGTTCTTCCAATTTTCCAAGTTGGAATGCCAACTTCAGGGGGCCTTCCCCCTGAAACTTCTGACTTAAACCTCAACTCCGGACACCTGGAAGACAGCAAAGGAAATGGAATCAACTTTACTGTCAACCACTGGAATAGAAATGGACCAAACCCAAAGGGCTTTAACAGAGGGGGCAAACCTGAGGCCAAAAAAGCTAAGACAGCAGATCGGCAAAGGAATAGGACCCTGTCAGAAACAAACAGTTGTGGAAGCTGTTAATTGTGCCCTAATTGTGGGAGACCCCCTGGTCAGAAATATAAGTGGTAAGAAAATTAAAACATATTCTTTCCCTGGTGCTATGGCTTGTGATATAGCCAACAAAATCCCACAACTAGCCTAATATCTGAACATCCAAAAGTAAACAAAATGATCATCCATGGGGGAAGCAGTGACATCGGAAAGGAGCAGTCTGATTTCACACGCCAGTCTCTGACCCTGGAGGAAGATGCTTTTCTTGATGACTCTGGATAACCACCCCCTCTGGATCTGCCCATGGACAACAAGCCTCCCTCACATCACACTCCACTTTACCCGACACCATCCTCACCACTTTCTCTCTCCCCATCCCCCGAACTCCACCGTCTCCCTCTTTTCCTCTCCCCTGCCTCCCCCCTCTTGTTGGCCACTGATGCTCGTCGCTGGCGTGCGCCCCTCCCTCCCACGCCCCTGGCTGCAAGACCTCCAGTCCCACCCCGGCTGCTTCAAGCACTAGTGTCCCACTAGTTGTGCGGAGATAGCAAATTATGTGTTCAGGACCCTGTCTTTTATTTTATGTTTTTAACTGAAACTTAGTTAAATAAATCAAACAGTGGAGTTCTTGTTGAATCTGCTCCTCCAAATTTCAATGTTATGAGCGAGGTCAGAGTAGGTAAGAGACGAGGAAGAGAAGCGGCTCTGTTTGATAATGCTCACCAACGCAGGCAAATATCATTTGGAAAGTTTGTATCCTTTGAATATATTGGACCCGTGTTGAAATCTGCCTCTCGTGTTTTACTATTAACCATTCACAGACCACCAAAATGCTCAGCAAACTTCTTTGATGAATTTAAAGAACTGTTGTCTATTAGCCTATATGTATTGAGTTTGACTGTCTAACCACTGTTGGTGGGTTAGGGGTTAGCCCTCATATTGATTACTCAACCGATAGCCGTGCCAAGAACTCAATGGACCTTTTCGGACCATGTGACAGGAGGACCCACCCACTGTAAGGGGCACACGCTGGATTTAACCTTTGGATGTACCAAAGGTCTTAACATTGCTAAGATTGTGGTTACTGATATTGGTCTTTCTTTCTATTGATCTTTCCGACCACTTTTGTGGCCATTTCCTGGGAGATGTACTACCGCCAGGCAGTAGCGATAATATGTAATCTCAAAACGGTCTGTCAACGAGAACACTGCTACTCTGTTCATGGAGGCATTATCTAGGCCGCCTGCACTCACTTCAGCTTCGGTCAATGATCTTTTGGAGAGTTTCAGCTGTAAAATGACAAACATTATTGATGCAATTGCACCCACAACGATTAAAACAATGTCTGGTAAGAAAAAAGCACCATGGAGAAA